>JAZKJV010008277.1:0-226597 GCA_037367405.1 Ottelia alismoides | reverse complement strand
TACAACAAAATTCCATGGGG
This sequence comes from Ottelia alismoides, assembly GCA_037367405.1. Lineage (NCBI taxonomy): Eukaryota > Viridiplantae > Streptophyta > Magnoliopsida > Alismatales > Hydrocharitaceae > Ottelia > Ottelia alismoides. The sequence continues at coordinate 226,577 of JAZKJV010008277.1, read as the reverse complement.
AATGTCATGCCCTGAATTGTGACGACCACATCCTTCAGTAACCCCTTTGACCTCTTGATAGATCTATCAACAAACTGAAGGACTGTCCTACTCTTTCGAAGAAGACCGAACTTGAATCGATTGGGTAATTAAGACTGTCAGAAGAAGGTTAATAAAAGAGCCGTTGTCTAATAGAGTACGATCGAACCGCTGCTCATGGATATGGCATCTGACATATGGAGCTCCTGCATCAGGTCTCTTGGTTAGAAATTGGTTCTGAATGATAAAGCAAGTGGTACGAGTAAGCAAATGGATCTCTCCATTGTAGTTCCTTCTCTTCTTGCATATGGTGGTCCTCTCTCTCAAATTCTTCTGGAAGAGAGAGATGTGCTCTAGTGCCTCCTGTAGAGTCAGCTGTATCTGGAATCGATCAATCATCTTCTCTTTGAACTCTTGCCGGTGTCTTTTTTTTTGGATTTTCTTTTTGGATCCCCTTGCCTAAGCAGAGTGCTTGAGGGAAGGGGACAAAGGGACCCTCTCCAGAGAGATGAAGGTCAGGAATAGGTTCCTGAGCTTGTAGTAGACTAGAATCCATATCAAGATCATCATGCAACACAAATGGACTCACAGGGGATACATAAACCTTTCCTTTATTCATATTTTTGTTCTTTTCTATTTTCCATTTTTTGTATTTTTCTGTCCTGAGATATAAAATGAGGTAGCACAATCGAAGGTAAAATTGGTGGCATCAGTACTACCCACAACATATGTCTTTGCAGCATCAGTACCGTAATCTGGCCAAGCATCTCTCATCAAGGTGGCTTCTACACCATCATCATCATCATCATGAGCGGCATCAGCACCGCTTCCATCCTTGTCTGGCGCTCTGGAGTATCCATGTTGTCGTCGCTTAGACGAGTCACCATCGGCTGACATCCTACTGCTCCTAAGTGTCATAAAATCAACACCAAACAAAGTGGAATAAGTATCATGCAACTCATCACTAGGAGTGGTGGTCTTTGCAACTGTACCTGCTCATATTTTCTTTTCCGATTATTCGGATTGGGTTCAATCTGAGCTGGTATGGCCGCCTTGCTCTTGATAATCTCCCTCATTTCCTGCCGGAACTCATTCATTTCTTGTCGGAAGGATGCCTGCTGGTCAGAATGTAGACATACGAGATTGTCAAGGCTATGGTTCTCATACACATGTGCATGAGAAACGGACGGGTTGCCTTACTGAAAATGAGGTGAGACTATTGATGGTAGTGAGGAGGAGGAGGCTGGGAATAATGTTGAGGTTGTTGTTGCTGCCTCCACTACTATCCCTGAGGATAGGGATGAGGACCCTGCTGCTGCTAATACTACTAGCAGTAATGGGGCTGCTGCTGCTGGCTGCTCCGTTTGACCTGAGCTGGAGGCTGTTGTTGGGATGAGGTGCCCTCGGTGGACCATCTTGAATCCGAGATGATCGCGGCGAATCTCAGGATGAGGCTGGTATTGGAGTACCAGATCCCGTTGATCCATCAGGGGATCCTGTTCAAGGTACGAAGGGAGAAGAGATCGCAAGGGCTGATCCGACTGATAGACCATCATCTAAGTATCTGATGATGGTGGTGGCTACTGGTAGTGCTGCATCTCCTGGATTGGATCTACCTGGATGTGGTGGACATGGCGGTATGTGGCAGATGATTGAGTTAAACTACTGTTGGGATCGGCCCATGACCTGAGACGGGGCTGAGAAGCCCTATTTGCCTCTTAGAGACATATGATCTGGGTCTTCAAATCACTCAGCATCTGTGCCAATTGATCTATCTGGTTCATGCCATGGCACTACTTCTCAATGATCTCGATGCGGTCCATTTTCTTGCTAATGATGCCCATGTCATCAGCTAAAAAACTCGGCCTGTGCTGTTGTAGATGACGGATAGGTATGAGCATTGGGTAGGGCTGGCCCGACCCAACCCGATGCCCGACCCGATAAAGCCCAGCCCAGGACCGAGCCCGAGCAATAGTCGGGCAGGCTTGGGCTTAATTTTTGGCCCAATTCCATTATCGGGCCGGGCTCGGGCAATGATGGGCCCAAGCCCGAAGCCTGTGGGCTGGCCCGAATACAGGCCCATCGGAGGCCCGACCCCATTCTGGTGAGCTGCAAGTGCACCTCCTTTGCTGGACTCATCACAATGTTATTTTCTGAGGCAATTCTTGCAGTCTAACGAATGGTCTATTGACATCATTGTGCTATTTAATGTCTCTTCTGCATTTGAAATCCTAGGGATATATAAAACTAGCGGTTCAAGGCAATTTTCATGCAACTGTCACGCAACAGCTTCGTTAAAATCTGCGGCTCACATCATCTAAAATTATCAAGTAAAAAGAAAGTTGGTGAATTATGAGTATAGTATGAGAAGTTGGACACCAGGCATGCTTATGCTTTTAGATCCCATTAATGCTTAAATGGTAATAAAAAGTACATGTAGTTAATCCCATTTTATTTGGTATGGATTGCGTTTGGTTAAGCTTACTCGAAGGGTCTAATAATCGGGCCGACCCGACCCAGGTCCGACCCAAGTATCATCGGGTTGGGCCCAGGCTTGGGCTGGTTTTTCTATTTTTATTCGAACCTAGGCCTGGCCCGCGAGCCCACCACGTTAAATGGGCTCAGTTTGGGCTGAGGTGGGCCCGACTCGACCATGCCTGATGCTCATCCCTAATGACGAAGTAGAAGGACCTATATCGATGTATGCAATCCTCTGATATGACATTGTCTGTAGGAGAGGCTTCCGCTGAGTGTGACCCTAATCTGGGACATCACTGTGTAGTTCTCTATCAACTCCTCATAGATGGCTCATACTTGGTCTTAGTCCTTGGCAAAGTAGGACCCTTCACATGAGGCATTTACTAGCCCCTGCAACTTTGGTGTCAACCCGTAAAAGAAGCTCTGAACAAGGTCGGGCTTAGATATCTCGTGATGTGGACATCGATCAGTGAGCTCTCTGAATTGATCCCAAGCCTCATGAAACTACTCGTCTGCGATCATGGTGAAATTGTTGATCATAGCTCGCACTGCGTTGGTACGACCGAGTGGATAATACTTGTTCAAGTACTCAGTCCAGAGCTGCTCCCAGGTGTTGACATACTTCCCCAAATGCTTCAGCCAGTAGGGTGCACTGTCGGCTAAGGAGAATGGCAAGGTGATGATCTTGATGGTATCCTGGTCCACAAATCATTTGTGAATTGTGCTGCAAATAATCTCGAATTCCTGTAGATGGAGGTGCGTCTCCTCGTTGGCTAGCCCCTGAAACATTCTGATGGATGGTGTCGGGGAGAATCTCGAAATCACCAAGGATCTCTGGTAGCTAAATCCATCTATGTGTGAGGGTCACATCTGGGTTGTGCAACTGCCCCATCGTTCATGGTGCTCTGGCTAGCTCATGCGGCTCCTCTGGTCGTACATCCCTGCGCTCCTGGCGTGGTATCTCTCCATCAACTGGTCTTCGTGTCTCTGATCTGTTGTCTCGCATCTGCATCAGTCTCATCTCACCTCAACCATGAAAACTCCCTGGTCCTTGATTTGTCTCAGCATGGTCTCCAAGGAAGCTAACAACGTATTGTTGATGGTGACCTAGTCTAAAACATAAGAAGAATTCTGTGGCTGCTCATCTATGCGGTTCTTGCTACTGGCCATCTCTTGGATCTCTGCAAAGGCAAAAGACCCCAACTCAGGTGTCATCATGTGAACAAATAATTGTGTTGGCCTATGCTCTGTCACCTCAAGAATGGTAGAAGGGTGGTCGAGGGGGACAATGTGGTAGAGAACTCAGGTTTAGAGAGCAGGTCCGAGCTCTCTGAATCTACCCTAGATGAATGGAGAGAAGTGCTCGAAAGCAGTGCTGCCAAAGGCAACCTAAGGGACCTCCTTCCCATCATCGTGATTTGGGGATTTGTGAAGATTGCATCTAGAATGTAAACAATATGAGAAGTCAAACCCCAAGTTCAACAACTCAACATGAGTTGATGACCGTGAAAGTTCGGTCATTAATCTTCTCAATTTTTATTTAGGTGACAACTCAATCTATAAGAGCGATTAAGAGAGTTGTTAGGAACCCAATGCTCCCAAGAGACTGGCCCAATCTCACAGCTAGTTTTTCCCAGCAAGTATGGATTGCGTACCATTTACCAGCTACCCGATCTATCCACTCCGCTAAGGAAGTGCTAGACCGATTACTAGATACATGGTAAAGTCCTCAATGGAGAACAACCAACCACAAGTCCAGTAGTCTGAAAAGAGTTCGGGTATTGCTCTACCTAGTGTGCAAATCACTCTCTCGTTGTAGATTAACCAACCAATGAGGGGTGACTCTCCCCAAAACAAGAATTTTTAAGTGAAGTTTGTTTAAGGGTTAAGTTTGCATTAGCAGTCCCAATTTCATTTGGTCTTCACTTTTTATGTATTTTTCTGATAAGGCAATGCCTAATAAATTTCCAATTTCCTCAGTTAATTTGAGTCCAATAAAACAGGGGGAGGAAATTGGAAAGGTCGATGCACGATCAAACACAATGATGCATGTAGAGATAGAAATGTGTACCTAACTCCAGCACTCTACATGCAAGGTGATCCACGCATAAAAGTAAAGACGAGAATTAAACTATCTATATGATGCACAGAGACATTGGCCGTAGACGAGCAACTTCTATTACGTGAAGCATAATAGTTAGAAAATCAAGTAGAAGTCCGGAGTCATATCTTGGGAGTCATGAGGTACCTGCCACAACGGGTCCTGCTAGCGCTGTATGTGGCTGACTAATGAATCTATGATTCTCACTCTTTATTCTTTTATTAGCTCTTTTTCTTGGCAAAACATCATGTGAGTACCTGTAAATATAATGACTTAGCAATTTGCATGCTGTGTTAATATTGCATAATTAGCATGTTTTTGACTAAATAAAAGAATAAAGGAAAAAGAAAAGGAATGATGTATTTAGAATAAATACATATTGACCCCAAACCCCAAGAGAAGGTCAAGCCTTGACCTGATCGCAAGAGAAAATAAGTAGAGAGAGATAGAGCTCACTATGTAGTGCATATACTGTCCATACTTATACAAATTTATTTTTGATAAAATTAAATTAAATTATTCTTTTTATACCCTTTGTATATAATCATAGAAATAATATAAAAATAAAAAAAAAACTGAAAAATAAAATAAAATCCTTAATCCCTTGTATAAAATACACACCACCCACACACACACACACACACACACACACACACACACACACACACACACACACACACACACACACACACACACACACACACACACACACACACACACACACACACACACACACACACACACACACACACCCACACCCACCCACCCACCCACACACACACCCACCCACCCACCCACACACACACACACACATTACATCCACTATTTATTATATGAGGAAAAGGAGCCTACTTTGTGAAGTAGGTAACCTAATCTACTTCACATCCAATTTTTGCAAAATTTTTTATTTTTTTCGAAAAATGTCAACGTGGATTTTCATAATTATATCCCTCTAATACGTCATTCAAATTTCATTAGAAATGGAGACTCGTATGGCCTTCATCCAGAACATGTAAAATACAACAAATCTATGACCGTTAAAAAATGACTGTCTGGATGGAGGCCATAAGAGTCTCTGTTTTTGACGAAATTTGAATGACATATTAGAGGGATATAATTATAAAAATCCATGTGGCATTTTTGAAAAAAATAAAAAAATTGTAAAAAATGAAAATGTGAAGTAGGTAAGTTACCTACTTCACAAAGTAGGCTCCCTTTCCTCTTATTATATACCCTTAATTAATCTATAAAAATAAAATATTTTTTACACTCCCAAATTTATGTTGTAAATAAATAAAATATAGAATAAGAATATTTATGTAAAAATGATAAAATAAAAATCCATGTATATAATATATAGCTATAGTACACTTTATACAATACTATATATTGTATATATGTTACTTCATTTTTATAAAAATAATTAAAAATAATAGAAAAATACTTTGAAAAATAATAAACATTTTTTATATTAATTTCATTTTGTATTTTTTATTGAATTTCCATATATTTTGTATATTCTGAATTTATGATTGGTCCAGTTGGGAACATTGACCTCGGTTAATGTCCCCATCCAGTCTGGGTCAGATCAAAACCTTCTCGTCGGAGCCTTTTCTCAGAATTTTCGAGCCCGATACAGATTGTCTCTTTCCATGATTCTTCTCACGATCCTTCTTCTAGGATTCACGACCCTCGCGGATCCCTAGGAAGGCACATATCTTCTTAGGATTGCGCACTCTCTTCCAATGATTCTAGACCCCTGGGAATCTTATAAAGCCTCTCGTCCATCTCCACTTCCCTTCATCTCGTTCCTCTCCCCCATTTTGACCTTAGCCACCTCCAACTGAGTGACAATTGTCTGGAGCGACTTCGGAGCTCAGATTGGTGTTGCAACGACACAGCTCAAGCTATGTGGCCGGACCTCCACCGCATGTAGCCTCTATGGCCAATCGCAATCTGATTGAGGCCATCACCTCGACGCTCACCTCTGCCTGAAGCATAGGAGCTTCACCAAACCTTCAGGTACAACATGCATTCACCTGAGTTCCTTGTTTGATTCGATTTTTTCCATTTCACGACGTTGTCTTTTCCTTTGCTCCGACCAGCTGGTCGGACCCTCGTTCCACTCATCTACTTATTTCGATCGATACGCCTAGTCATCATCAATCTTCCCACATAATCTGACTCCCCCTGAATATTTCTCCCTAGAGCGAGATTAGGTCCGATCTCCTTCCTCCCCGTACGTCAGAGATCAACCATCTGCCTCCCTGTTGCTTGTTTCCTTTTCGTCTGAAATAACAAGGATCGGAGCGTGACCCCGAGTCCCCTCTACCTTCTACAGGAACTGGTTTGCGCTAAGGAGCCCATTAGATCCCTTGTTGCTCTGTAGGAGCAGCTTTAGGTCTCTCTCTACCGTCATGCACATGCAGAAGTAGCCGCTTCCATCCAAGCATCTCATCTGACACGGAGCAGTTTCACGATGCCGATGGACCTCTCCGATCCTTCATCAGATCGTCGGATCCCCTATGACGCTCGGTTGAAGCTCGTCAGGGTCTTGTTCTTGCTTATCCATTTTTTGTCGTTGGATGAGCCTCCTCCTGCTAGTTTACATCATAGTCACCCGATAAAAGGGTTGCTCAGGCCATTATATCAGAACTGACAAGTCAGATCCGACCACACATCCATGACAACCCATGTACCGTCAGATGCACCAGCCACCTGGATCAGAGCCATACGCTACAACCGCTCTTGAGTGCACCACGCGTCCTCAGGGTATATTGCCTTTTTACCCATGCCTGTTTATGTTTTCCTATTTAGTTCATTAAATAAATATTGTAGTTGAGACGATTTGTAGTTTGGACCTTGCATTTTTAGCAATTTGATTTTTACTCCCTCTCAGTCTGTAGCATGTGTATGTCCTGATTTTTAGGTTATTTGTAATACATGCCTACACTTTTTATCTATTAAGAATTGAATGGCATGTTTTTAGTAATTTCATATATACCCCTGTGAGTCTAGATCACATGTTTCGCATGCGCTTGAGTGGGATTTTTGCAGATTAGGCCCTATTCTTTAGTGCTGTGAACTTATTTTATTTGCAAATTGGTCCCTGTGAACTGTGCCTAATTAGTTGATGTATTTTGGACTTAATAAATAGTAAATTAATGGGAAAATTACGTAAAATTTACCTTTGACTCCTGTTAGTGTGTAATATTTTCTGTTATTTGATTGGATTTATTTACTTATATTTAATATTTTTGAAAAAAAATAAAAAAACCTTTAAAATATCCCTTTTTACCTTAGAAAATTTATAAAAAATGAAAATGTTTTAAAAATTCCAAAAATTTCCTGTGCGTGACTTTTTGTATGTTTTATTTAAAGCGTTAATTTTGTTTGAAAATTCACTCTAAAAATCCTAAAAATTACAAAATATCTAAAAACTGACAAAATCATATAAAATCACAAAAAATCTAGAAATTCGATTTTCAGTTCTTGTTTGTAGGTTTTTATTCATATTTTATCACATAATTGCTATCCAGAACTTTAGGGCATTTTATTTATTTATGACTTGCAATTTAGTCCTGGATGTGTAGTATTTGTCTTGTTGAGATTTATTTGATTTTTATAAATATCCAAAAAATCAAAAAATTCCCAGAAAATTACCAAAAACATTTAAAAACTTATAGAAACCAAAAATATTTTTATCTTAATTTCCTGAATATTTTTATCATCAAAAAGATCCAAAAAATTGTTGTGTTGCTTTGTTTTATTGATTATTGATTTTGTTTCTTAGTAAAAATTAAAAATTGCAAAATTTAAAACCATTAAAAAATTGTTTTATTTTTTAAGTTTGACTACTTTGTATCACTTTCCTGTTCCTTGTGTTCGACCTTGGTTACTATACTAGGTAAATAAAATAGTGGACCACTTAGACATTCTTGATTGCTTGATTTTTCTCTTAGTGATTTTATTCTTCTTGATGATTACTCTTGGTGATTCGGGTCGTGACAACCCTTGATTATTTGTTTACTTAACCCTAGTTGTCGGGCAAGTCATCAAAATGACATCGTTGCTTGGGAGGATGGCTTAGTAGTCATTTTTCTTTTCATTATTTTGTGCATCTATGTGATATAAACGTTTTCTGACACATTTTTGTATCACTTATTGTGCGAGGAACTGCCCGCGGATGCTTCGGTTTTCTTATGGAGCAACCCGTATCTGAAGAGGGGCAGTGGGGATTATATTGTAGTTATATCAGATAGAGTAGGTATTTTTGCAAACCATTCTATTATTGTAATAATTGTGGACTTGGACTCCAGTTGGACACTTAGACATTTTGGGGCCTATTTTGCCGAGTGCTAGTGCACTCGGGGGACCTCACCGTGGTTTTGTCACAGTTTTGATTTTATCGCATTTATTTTCTTTTGATTCTTCAGGATTTAGCCCTTAGACTTAGAATTTTATTTGATTGTGACGTAATTAGCTAAGGTCCAATACCTAATTGCTTATATGTCCCTATAGACCATAATTGGACTTAGCTAAAAACAAAATGAAAAAGTTAGCCTAATTGGATACGAGACCATGCGTAGTGAGGAGTCACATGCAGCGCTAGCACGTTGTGGCGGGCACCGAGTTACTCCCAAGACCGGAATCTGGTCTTTAGTTTATTAGTTATCTATTGTTCTTCATGATTAATAGAAATTACTCATCTAAGACCAATTTCATCGTCGATCATATAAGTAGTTTACTTTCTATCTTTAATTTATGAGCGAATCACCCTACATGTAGAGTGTTGAAGATAGGTACACATTTCTAACTCTACATGCATCATTGTGTTTGATCGCGCATCAACTTTTTCGACTTCCTCCACCTGTTTTATTGGACTCAAAATAACCAAGGAAATTGAACAATTTGTTAGGCATTTTTATTCAGAAAAATACATACAAAGTGAAAACAAATAAAAATGGGACTGCTAATGCAAACTTGACCCTAAAATACACTTTACTTAAAAATCCTTGTTTCGGGGAGAGTCACCCCCTCATTGGTTGATTATATACAGCGACAGAGTGACCCGCACAATAGGTAGAGCCATACCTGAACTCCTTTAAGACTACTGGTCTTGTGGTTGGTTGTTCTCCAGTGAGGAATTCACCGGGTAGACGGTAATCAGTCCGGGACTTTCTTAGCAGAGTGGACATATTGGGTAGCTGATAAACAGTCTGTAATCCATACTGGTTGGGAAAAAGTAACTGTGAGATTGGGCCAGTCTCCTGGGAGCATCAGGTTCCCAACATCTCGATTAATCGCTTCGATAGATAGATTGATCACCTAAATAAAATTGACAAGATTAACGACCGATCTTTCCGGATCAACAACTCGAGTGTTGAGTAGGTGAATTTGGTTTTGATTTCTGATCTTGCTTGCATTCTAGATTTCATTGTCACGAATCCCTACATCAAAATAATGGGAAGGAGGCCCCTTAGGCTTCCTTTGTCATCACCTCTTTCGAGCACTCCTCCTCATTCGTATAGGGCGGCTTCGGAGAGCCCAGACCCTCTCTCCAAACCCGAGTTCACTACCACCCTATTCCCCCTTACCAGAGCATAGACCAGCACAACTATTTGTTCATTTGACAACACCTGAGTTAGGGTCCTTTGCCTTTGCAGAGACCCAAAAGATGGTCAACAGTGAGGGACACACCGATGAGCAGCTGTAGGGATCGACGTTTGTACTTGATCAAGCGCCATAAACAACACACTCCTACCTCTCTAGAGACCATGCAACAACAAAATCAGAGACCAGGGAGCATTTATGGTCGAGGTACGACAAGAGATGACACGAATGCGAGCCAAGAGAGCAGAGCCGTAGAGTGCAGCTGGTGGAGAGATACTAGCTGCTGGAGGAGGAGACGGACAACCCAAGGATCCGTAGGAAACTACTAGGCCAACACGTATGATGAGGTAGTTGTACAACCTTGGTGCAACCCTCATCTACCACTGGATCCAGCTATCAGTCTGGGCGACTTCGAAATTTACCCCTAGACTATCTAGTTACTGCCCAAGTTCCATGGTCTAGCCACCGATGAGCCGCATCTACATCTACAGGAGTTTGAGATGATCTACAACACAATCCACGATAGATTCATAGATGAGGACACAATCAAGATGATGGCCTTCCCGTTCTTCATAGTTGATAGAGCAGTCTACTAGCTGAAACATTTGGGGAGATATGTCACCACTTGGGAGCAGCTCCGGACCGAGTACTTGAATAAGTATAATCGACTCAGTAGGATCAATGCAAAACGAGCATTGATCAACAAATTCACTATGATAAAAAACGAGCAGTTCCACGAGGCTTGGGATCGATTCAGAGTGCTCATTGACTGGTGTCCACATCATGATATATCCAAGCCCAACTTAGTTCAGAGATTCTTTTGTAGGCTGACACCAGAGCTGCAGGAGCTGGTAAATGCCTCGTGTAGAGGGTCCTATTTTGCCAAGGATGAGGTCCAAGTCTGGGCCATATATGAGGATATGGTAGAGAATTACATGGTGATGTCCAAGACTAGGGTCTACAGTTAGGGGAAGTCGCTCCCATATGCCATGTCTTATTAGAAGATAGCACGAGTCGATGTTGGTCCATCTACTTCGTCAGCAGCAGCAGCACAAGACGAATCCTCAGCCACTGACATGGGGATCATCAACAAGAAGCTGGACCGCATCATGATCATTGAGAAGACGTAGTGCCATGGCCTCACCCAGATCGATCAATTGACACAAACACTGAGTGACATATAGACTCAGATTATTTGTCTTTAGGAGGCACAGACAACTCCACATCCTTGTCTCAGGTCACGGGTTGATCCCAGCAATAGCAGCACCACCCATCCTTATGCCACCTACCGCCAGGTTCACCACATCCAAGCTGGGCCAGTCCAACCACTACAGCACTACTCCCAGCCACCACCACCTCAAGACACTAAGATGGTGGTCTACCAGCCGGATCAGCCCTTGGTAGTCCTTCCCCGTCCACATTTCGAGCAAGAGCCATTGATGGAAGTCAACGGGATTTGGTACGATCGGTACCAATAGCATCCTAGGATCCATCACAATCATCCCAGATTCATATGGTCTATCGGAGGCACCTCGTCCCAGCAGCAGCCTCCAGCTCAGGGCGGACAGAGCAACCAGCAACAGTAGCATCCCCATCACACCCAACAGTATCAGTAGCAAGGTCCTTATCCCTACCTTTCGGGATAGTAGTGGAAGCAGCCATATCAGCCTCAACAGTTCTCTCAACCTCCCCCTCATTACCAGTAGTCCCGACCTCATTTCCAGCGAGGCAACCCATCTGGATCGCATGGACCCATACATGAGAACCCAGCCCTTGAAGACCTTGCCCTCCTACTTTTTGATCAACAAGCATCCTTTTGAGGAGAGATGGACGACTTCTGACAGGAGATGAGGGAAATCATCAAGGTCAAGGCTGCCATACCCGCTCAGATTGGACCAAACTCAAACAATCTCAAGAGGAAGTCTATGTAGGTATAATTTACAGAGACTACAACTCCTAGTGATACTTTGGGTGATATATCTTCCTATCTGTTCGATGCTGATTTTGTGACACTTAGGAGCGATAGGATGCCAGCCTGCGACAACTTATCTGAGCTATGACAACTTTGAGATTCTGGAGTGCCAAACGAGGAGGATAGTGGTGATGATGTCGCTCATGATGATGATGAGGGTGGCGCTGAAGCCACTAAGGTGCTGATCCAACTGACGGTACTGAGGCCATCGTAATTATAGATGCAATCAGTGGTACTGATGCCACCAATTTTTCAGATGATGAGATAGAGTGCGGTGTTGATGTCGCAAAGATAGATGTCGTGGGTGGTATTGATGCCATCATCTTTCATTCAGTTGCGTTACCTTCTTCTGTAACGAATAATATAAAAAATAAAAAATGGAAAAGAAGAAAAATATGAATAAAGGAAAGGTTTCTGTATCTCCTTCAAGTCTATATGTGTTGCATGATGATATTGGTATGGATTCTATCTCATAACATACACAAGAGCCTATTCCTGACCCTCTCTCTGAGGATCCAGCCATCTACTTCCCTCATGCACTCGATTTAGCAAAGGGAAATAAATAGGAAAACGAAAAAAAGAGACACCAACTAGAGTTCAACCATCAGATGATTGATAGTTTCCATATTCAACTGACTCTACAGGAGATACTAGAGCACATCCCCCTCTTGTAGAAGAATTTGAGAGAGAATGCCACCATCCGTAGGAAGAGGAGGAACCACAATGCAGAGATCCATGTGCTTACTCGTGCCACATGCTTCGCCATCCAGAATCAATTTCCAGGCAAGAGACCAGATGCGAGAGCTCCATATGTCAGATGCCATATCCATGAGCAGCAATTCGATCGTACCCTTTTAAATAGTAGCTCTTCAATTAACCTTCTTCTGCTAGTCTTACTCGACAGATTCAAGTTTGTTCCTCTTCAACAGAGCATGGTAGTCCTTCAGTTTGCTAATAGATCTGCCAAGAAGCTGAAGCGCTTATTGAAGGACATGGTTGTCACAATTCATGGCCTGAAATTTCCCATGGACTTTGTTGTATTGGACATGGGGATCTTTGAGTCTGTGACATATGCCCCCATCATACTAGGATGCCCATTATTGGCCACAACCAAGGTGATGTCTGATCATTATAGTGAAAAGGTATACTTTCGCGTTGAGGGCGAGAGTATACAAATAGAGATAATTGAGGAGACCATAGCGAGAGATTCAGCCTGCTCTGAACATTCGAGCGATACAGAGCAGATGACAGATGCAGAGTGAGACGTCCACTAAAAGTGCGGCTTTATGATTACAGATTATGAAGCAGTTTGGTACAATTCCGTATCACAAGTTTTATCATGCCAGCAGATACCACATATTCACAGATTTTGGCATATGAGAGTTCAGAGAGCACACTCTTGGCAGAGGACACATTTGAGGCTGATGATCATGGTCAAGATAGCGAGGTAGAGTATATTTCATGTGGTTCAGATTCTGATCCCTCGGATTCAGACATTGATTAGGATGATTTTAAAGAGCATTGACCATGTCTGATTCATACAGAGCTGGCAGCTAGGGCGGAGAGTGAGCCAGCACAGATTATAGAGACACCAGCAATGCCATTTTCTCCAGATTTTCACATGTAGTGAGAGGTCTCCCTCGCAGATCTGGTAGCCTTCACTCAGACATTCCAGAAACAAGATTTGCCAACTCCCAATTGTCCAGAACTGAAGACCTTGCCGCAGTCAATGAAGTACAGATCCTTGTAGGTGAGCAGAGATGTACCTAGTTATTATCCCCATGGATTTGACTGGAGAGCAAAACCTCGTTTGATGGAAGTTCTTGAAAGAAACTGCAAGCCAATTGGATGGAATGTAGCTGATCTCCAGGGGATAAGTCTGGCCCTGTGCTCCCACCATATTTGTCTCAAAGATAACATCAAGCCATCACGTGAGTTCCAACGACGGTTGAAGCTGAATCTTCAAGATGTGGTCATGAAAGAATATAAAAATGGAAGAGCGGCGATTTTATCTACCCCATATCTGACTCCAAGTGGGTTAGTCTATTACATATGGTACCCAAGAAGACGGGTGCCAGTACAGTTATGAGTGAGTCTGGAGAGGAGATAGCTACTTGGGTAACTATTTCTTGGACAGTCTGTGTGGACTACAGACAATTGAATCAAGCCACCGAGAAGGATCATTTCCCGCTGTCATTTATTGATCAGATTATCAAGAGGCTAGCTAGGAAGAGTCACTATTTTTTTCTTGATGGGTACCCCAACTATAAAAAGTGGCCATAGCGACCAAAGACTAGAAGAAAATGACATTCACATGTCCATTTAGGATGTATGCTTTTAAACGAATGCCCTTTGGTCTATGTAATGCCCCAGCTACATTCCAAAGGTGCATGCTTTCCATTTTCTCGGACATGGTTGGTGATTGTTTAGAGGTCTTCATGGATGATTTTTTAGCCTTTGACGACATGTTCGATTCTTATCTTGGCTGCCTAGACCGCGTACTTTAGCGCTGCATAGAGGTCCATCTTGTACTATCTTGGGAGAAGAGCCACATAATGGTGACTCAAGAGATGGTGCTTGGCCATATCATCTCCAACAGAGGGATGGAGTTCAATCAGTCCAAGGTGGATATCATCAAAAAAACTCAATCCACTGTCAAAATTGCGATAGTTGCGGTCTTTTCTGGGGCATGTCAGTTTCTACCGACAATTCATTTAGGATTTCAATCGTATTACCCGACCGCTTACTTATCTGCTGACAAAAGACATCGAGTTCATTGTAGATGATAAATGTCTAGCGTCCTTTAAATTTCTTAATGGATTAGTTGTTGAGGCTCCTATCCTTCATTTACCATATTGGTCTCTCCCATTCAAGATCATGACGGATGCTTCTGATTTTGCTATAGGGGATGTTCTAGGATAGAGGATGGATGGATTACCTTATGCCATACACTATTCTAGCCAAAATTTGGATGCTATTTAGCGGAACTATACTGTTACATAGAAGGAGATGCTAGCTATAGTCTTTACTTTGGACAAGTTCAGATCTTATATTCTTGGATCCTGAGCGATAATATTTACAAATCACACCACCATCCGATACCTCATGGTAAAGAAGGATGCCAAAGCCAAATTGACCATATGGATCCTTCTACTCCTGGAGTTTGATATTGAGATTAAGGATAAGCCTGGAGTCAAGAATGTGGTGGCGGATCAGCTCTCCCGATTAGAGAACCTTGAGGATTCATAGCAGATATCACCTGTTACAGAGGCCTTCCCAGATGAGACGATCCTTGCCATCGGCTCGCTTTCATTGTATGACGACTTTGTGAACTATATCGTTGCCAAGAAAGTTCCACAAGGTTGGCCTAGACATTGACTGGAGACCTTCCTAGAAGAAGGCCAAGTCGTACCATTGGGAGGATCTCATCCTTTATCATTAATGAGGGGATAGTGTATGGCATCAGTGCATTCCTCATGAGGACCACCACAATGTCCTCACATACTGCCACAAGCTTGAGGCAGGGGGACATTATTTTGGGAGGAGGACAACACATAAAGTGCTTCAATCCTGCCTATGATGGCCTACCTTCTTCAAGGATTCTGATGAATACGTGAAGATGTGTACTGACTGTTAGATGATGGGCACTTGTGAACAACGTGATATGATGCCGATGTAGCCCATTCACTTCTGTGAGGTTTTTGATGAATGGGGCATTGATTTCGTGGGTCCATTCCCTAAGAGTCAGGGATTTGATTGCATTCTGCTAGCTGTGGATTATGTGAGTTGTTGGGTTGAAGCCATCTTTGCCTGAATTGCAGATGCTAAGATCGTTTGCGGATTCTTGAGGAAAAATATAATTTCATAGTTTCGAGTTCCTATAGTGTTGATATCCGACGGGGGGACTCATTTTATCAACGACAAGGTAAGGGCCCTTGCTAACGAGTCATTGACCATCAAGTTGCCACTCCATATCACCCTTAGACCAATGGTATTTTTGAAGTATTGAACATGAAGATCAAGATTATATTGCAGAAGGACGTCTGCCCAGATCGAAGGGATTGATCATAGCTTTTGGACTCGGTCTTGTGGGCTTATCATATCTCCTTCAAGACACCTTTGGGTACATCTCCCTTTCGTCTTATTTATGACAAGTCATGCTATTTACCTGTGGAGATCAAGAACTAGTCAATATGAGAATTCACTGATTTATTATTGGATCCCAAGAGTATAGGAGACCAGAGGGCAATAGAGTTGGCAGCCCTGGAGGAGCTGAGAGATACAACCTTTTCGAGTAGCCTACAACACAAGGAAAGAATGAAGATATGGCATGATTCTCATATCAACCATAAATAGTTTGAGCCAAACTAGAGAGTATGAGTATGACTATTTGACGCTAGGTTGGGATTATTTCTAGGAAGTTACAAAGCAAGTGGAAAGGACCGTATTTGGTCAGAAATGTGCACGACAATGGAAGCATTGATATATCCGAGTTGTCATCTGAATCCACATTTCGAGTTAACGATTAGCACCTGAAACCATATCTTGATCTTGATCCGCTGATCGTTGACATTATCGTTGATGTTACCCCTATTCATTTGGCATGAGATGTGGTCTTTGACTCACATCATTCGCATCTCATGCCTGATTATAACTTCTCCTCCGCAGTAGTATAAATCCAGTTGCCCATGTCACAAATTTTTTTGTCTAATACACCCATTTTCATCTTATAATTGTGTTATACTTAAGGTGTAGTTTACCCTAAGTATAGGGGGAGTATCCGACATCTGATTATTCATTCTATTCTTTTTACCTCTGTTTTGCTGCCTATACTTAGGGATATTTTACCCAAAGTATAAGGGAGGTAAACCCTATACATCCTACCCTTGATTTCCCCTTGTGCTTAGACGTCAATACTTAGGATTACTTGATCCGAATATAGGGGGATCACTGACCACTATTCATTACATTCTTTTTATTCATCATTGTAATATAGCATTATTTTCACTTCCTAATACTAAGCACGAGTTATGTCTTCCTTTCATTGCCCTTTGATCACGTTGAGGACATCGTTGGAGCTAGGTATAGGGGTGTCGTATATATTGTAATACACTTTAGACATAACTCATACTTTGTGTGAGTGTGTTAAATAGATAATATGGCTAAAAATCACAAACTGAAAATCACAAAATTTTTAAATTTTTTTCTTGCATATAAAAATCTTTCTTAGACACCTATTTGTAAAAATATTTTCGTAAAAACTATTTTTGTAAAAATGTATGTAAAATTATTTTGATTGTAAAGATTTTGTAAATATTTTGGTATCAAAATTATGTATATAGTACAACATTTTTGAAAAATATTTGAAAAATAAAAGTTTGCAAAAAATTGTTTGTAAATGTTTGTAAATAGTTTGCAAAACTTTCCCTTCTTCCTTGCATTCAAACATTTTTCATAAAAATTTGCATATTTTGAAAATTGTATAAAAAGAGTTTTTGTACATATTTTCTTCTATATTCTTCTAACATAGTTGACATTTAAACTAGTCTGGAATTAAATTGAAAAATGGTGCTTGGTAAAGATCGTAATCCACTTAACTTCAGAGGAACATTATAGAATTTGGGGTTAATACTTTTCAGGTCCATTAATGGCTTAATTCTTTGAGTCCACTAGGCTATGTTCACATGTAATCTTGATGAGCATAAGTAGAACACTTAAGAATGCACACATGTCTCTCAGAGACAATGAATTTACTTGGACCAACACCTTACACATTGCTCCACATGGGTATGGTGATTAAGAGGTAGAATCATTTGTCTTAGGGTAGCATTCGAGGGTAGTACTTCTAGGCGAAACCTCTCGTAAGAAAGGAGTTGTGGGTTGCAATAATGCTTCAAAAGAGGGATAGTCTACTAGCTCAAGAAGAAAAACTCCTTATTTATATGTTGCACAATGTAGATATGTTGTCCATATGCATATCAAAAAAAATTTGCAAAATCAAGAAAATATCCAAAAATGTGGACATGCCTGATTGAAAATAAAATGCCTGCCGGAGTGTATATAGTCAAATAAAGAAAAGCTTATGTATCACACCTTCTCATATCATGAAGCTTACAGCAGGAGACTTAGCTACATTGGTTAAGCTACCATGGATATGTGGCTACACTAGTCATGATCCACTATCTTCTTTCCCCTCTTCTTGTGCTGGTTGAACTTGAACTTAGAAGGGAATACCCCGCTCCTCGAGGAAAGAGCTGCTAGACTGAGGAAGTAGAGTTACCTTGTTGAGGGAGGTTGTTACTTTGTCATTTATGAGGTGTGGAGCTACATATCACTTACACCGTACAAGAAAAGATGCATAGTCATTAGAGTTTGCGTATGTAGACTTGTTTTGACCCGGTTTATTGAGGAGTCTTGACCATAGCATTGTGGAACTTAGAAGTTGTTGATTCTTAAACCTATTTCCTAGCAAGGTTCCGACAAACTAATAATCCAAAGGTCTGACTGAGCTGCATACTTCAATTTAAGGAAGATACTGTTAATAATCAATCTTGATTCTTTTTCTTTTCTTTCCTTTCTTATTTTCACTTCTTTTTCAAACAAGTGTTTGCTAAGGGACTAGCAAAGCTAAAGTATAGGGGGTGATGAATCTATAATTCTCACTCTTTATTCTTTTATTTTAGCTTTTTTATTGGCAAAACATAATGTAATTACCTGTAAATATAATAACTTAGCAATTTGCATGCTTGTGTTAATATTGAATAATTAGAATGTTTTTGGCTAAATAAAAGAATAAATAAAAAAGAAATTAACGATGTATTTGGAATAAATACAAAGTTACCCAAAACCCCAAGAGAAGGTTGAGCCTTGACCTGATCGCAAGAGAAAATAAGTAGAGAGAGATAGGGCTCAATATGTAGTGTATATACTGTCTATACTTGTACAAATTAATTTTTGACAAAATAAAATAAAATTATTCATTTTATACCCTTGTATATAATCGCGTAAACAATATAAAAATCAGAAATTTTTAAAAATAAAATAAAAATAAAAATCCCTTGCATAAATTACACATGTATATATTACATCCACTATTTACTATATACCCTTAATTAATCTATATAAAAAATATTATTTTATACTCATAAAATTATGTTGTAAGTAAATAAAATATAAAATAAGAATATTGGTGTAGAAATAATAAAATAAAAATATTATATATAATACATAGGTAGAGTACACTTGTATATAATACTATATATTGTATATACATTATTTTTTCATAAAAATAATTAAAAATCATAGAAAAATACTTTTAAAAATAGTAAATAGATTTTATTTTATATAATTTTTATTTTAAATTCATTTTCTATTTTTTATTGAATTTACATGTATTTTATATATTATGAATTTCTAATTGGTCTAGTTGGGAACGTTGACCTTGGTCAATGTCCCCTTCCAGCCTGGGCCAGATCGAAACTTTCGCGTTGGAGCCTTTCTCAAAATTTTCGAGCCTGATTCTGACTGTTTGTTGCCATGATTCTTCGCACGATCCTTCTCCTAGGACCCGTGAAGCTCGCGGATCCCTTGGAAGGCAGAAATTTTCTTAAGGTTGCACACTCTTTTCCTATCATTCCAAACCCTTGGGAATCCTATAAAGCCTCTCGTCTGCCTCCACTGTCCTTCAGCTCGTTCCTCGCCCCCATGTTGACCCTTAACCACCTCCAGCTAGGTGACAACTTCCTGGAGTGACCTTTGGAGCTTGGATTGGTGTTGCAATGACATAACTCAAGCTACATGGCCGGACCTCCATCGCGTGTAGCCTCCTTGGCCAATAGCAACTCGGTTGAGTCCATCACCTCGACGTTGACCTCCACCTGAAGCTCAGGAGTTTCTCCAAACCTTCAGATACAATGTGAATTCACCTAAGTTCCTTGTTCGATTCGATTTTATTCTTTACACACCGTCACCTTTTAGTTTGCTCCGACCAGCTAGTCGAAGCCTCGTTCCACTCATCTATCTGTTCCGATCAATTCGACTGATCATCTTCAATCTTCCCACACAACTTGATCCCCCTGAATATTCTCACCAGAGCGAGATTAGATTTGATCTCCTTCCTCCCTGTATGTCGGAGATCAACCATCCGCCTCCCTATCGCTTCTTTCCTTTTAATCTGAAATAACTAGGACTAAAGCATAGGCCCGAGTCCCCTTTACCTTCTACGTAAACTAGTTCGTGCTAAGGAACCCACCAGATCCCCAGCTGCTCTGGAGGAGCTGCTCCAGGTCGCTCTTCTTTGTCATGCACATCCAGTCGTAGCTGCTTCCATCCAAGCATCTCATCTAACATGGAGACGTTTCACAACGTCGCTGGACCTCTCCGATCCTTTATCAAACCGTCGAATCCCCTTTGACACTCAGTTGAAACTCGATGGGGTCTTGTTCTTGCTGATCCCTTTTCCACAGTTGGATGAGCCTCCTCTTGCCAGTTTACATCATAGTCTCCTGATAAAAGGGTTGCTCAGGCTGTTAGATCAGAACTGACAAGTCAGATCCGACCGCACGTCCGCGACAGCCCCTGCACCGTCAGATGCACCAACCGTAGAGATCTGAGCTGTACGCCACAACCGCTCTAGAGTGCGCCACATGTCCTCAAGGTATATTACCTTTTTACCCCTGCATGTTTATGTTTTCTTATTTATTCCATTAAAAAATATTGTAGTTGAGATGCTTTACAGTTTGGAACTTGCATTTTCAACATTTTGCATTTTAGTTCCTCTCAGTCTGTAGCACGTGTATATCCACGTGACTTTTAGGTTATTTGCGCTATGTGCCCTACACTTTTTATCTGTTATGAATTGAATGTCATGTTTTTCGTAAATAAATATATACCCCTGTAAGTCTGTACCACGTGTTTCACATATGGCTTGAGTGGGATTTTTTAGCTTAGGCCCTATGCTTTTCACTATTTTATTCTTTGGTCTATGAACTTATTTTATTTGCAAATTGGTCCCCTATGAACTGTGCCTAATTACTTGATATATTTTGGGCTTAATAAATAGTAAATTAATTCAAAAAATTACATAAAATGTACCATTGACTCCTGTTAGTGTAGTATTTTTTGTTATTTTATTGGATTCATTTACTAGCAGTGAACATTTTTGAAAAATAAAAAACACTTAAAAATATCCCTATTTGCCTTAACAAATTTATAAAAATACGAAAATGTTTTAAAAATTTCAAAAAAGCATATACGTGCCTTTTTTTGTGGTTTATTTACACTATCAATTTTGTTTGGAAATTCACTCTAAAAATCCTAAAAATCACGAAATACTTGAAATCTTAAAAATCATATAAAATTATTAAAAAAAATCCAGAAATTCCTTTTCAGTTCTTGTTTGTAGGTTTTATTCATATTTTCCATAAAATTGCTATCCTGGATTTAGGACAATTTAGTTATTTTTAGCTTGCAATTTAGTCCTGACAGTGCATTATTTGTCTTGTTGAGATTTATTTGATTTTTATAAAAATACCAAAAACATTTAAAAATTCTAGAAAATTACCAAACACATCTAAAAACTTATAAAACCTAAAAATATTTTTATCTAACTTTTCTGAGTATTTTATCCCTAAAGAAAAATAACAAAAGATTGTTGTATTGCCTTGTTTTATTGATTGTTGATTTTATTTCCTTATTAAAAACTAAAAATTTGCAAAATAAAAAACAATTATTTTTTTTGACTACTTCGTATCACTTTCGTGTTCCTTGTGTTCGACCCCTGTTGCTATACTAGGTGAATAAAATAGCGAACCGCTTACACATTCTTGATTACATTTTTTTCTCTGAGTAGTTTTATTCTTCTTACTGATTACGTGATTCGGGTCGCAACATCCCTTAATTATTTTTTACTTAACTCGAGTTGTCAGGCGAGTCATTAGTGACTCTTCAAAACACATGGTCTCGTATCCAATCAAGCTAACTTTTTCAAATTTATTTTAGCTAAGTTTAATTACGATCTATATGAATAGATAAGCAATTAGGTGTGGGATCTTAGCTAAATATAGAAAAATCAAGTAGAAGTTCTAAATCTAAGGGCTAAATCCTCAGGAATCGAATGCAAATAAAAGAGAGAAAACAAAATCATAAAAAACTACGATACGATCCCCCTGTACACTGGTACTCAAAGAATCAGACCCCTAAAGTTCAAGTGTCCAAATAGTGTCTCAAAGTCCAAAATTATTACAAAACTAATAGTTTCTGCAAGAAATAAATATCTATCTATTGTAACTTAATCCTCTTCTCCTCTACTCCTCCTTAAATACGGGTTCCTCCAATAAAAAGCCGAAGCATCACTCGGGAAGTTTCTCGCACAAAAACGTGAAACAGAAAAGATGTCAGAAATAGTTATAAGAGATAGATAATAAAATTGAGCGAAAATGAAATAAGACTACTAAGTTGTGCTCCCCAGCAATGGCACCATTCTAAAGAGCATCCACCAACTAGGGTTAAGTACAGTATAAATCACAGGTCGTTGTGACCCAAATCAATCAGTCGGGTTTAATCGAGAAAATATAACCACTAAAGGAAATCAACTATTGAAATATCAGTCGTTTGCTATTTTTATTTACATGGTATAACCACTAGGCTCGAACACAAGGAGCACGATTAAAGAATTAAGTAGTCAGATTTTGAAGACAAAATATTTTTTAGTGGTTTTTGATTTTTCAAAATTTTGTTTTTTGAATAAAGACAAACAATCACTATTTATAAGCAACACACAAAAGTCTCTTTTTGGAATTTTTAAATAGATTAAGAGTGCTCAAAAAATAAGACCAAAAATATTTTTGTATTTTCTGCATTTAAAGTATTCCTGGTAATTTTTCTAAATTTTCAAATGTTTTAGTGATTTCATAAATAATCAAATGAGGCTTAAAATGAAAAAGTGCACAACCATGACCAATTGCAAATTTAAAATAATAAAATGCCCCAAGGTCATTTTTAGCAATTTTATGATAAAATAGAGGTATAGAGCTGCAAGAAGAAACTGAAATCACATCTTTTTTATTTTTTTCTTTAATTTTATATGATTTTTGTAATATTTTGGTCAATTTGATATTTTTAAAGTTTTTATAATGAACTTTCAAACAAAATTAAAACTTAAGATAAAGTATATAAAAAGGCACACATAGGAGTTTTTCTGAAATTTTTAAAACATTTTTCAAATTTTATAAGTCAAATAGGGACTTCTTTAAGGGTTTTTTATTTTTCAAAAATAGAAAGTGCAATCAAATCAGTCCACAAAAATCACAATAAAAACAATACCTAGTAGGAGCTAATAGTAATTTTTAGGTAATTTTTAGAATTAATTTAATAATTATTAAGTCCAATAAAAGGTATGCAATTAATCACAATTCACAGGGATCAAATCACAATTAAATTAAGTTTCTGGACCAAATGAATAACACAATATAAAAGCTCAGAGATTAGTCTGCTCATAGACTAGGCAATTCACACATATGCTCAATATATCAAGCATAGTGGTACAAATGCAATTTATGGAAACATAACAGTCATTAACTAATTTTAGAAAAGTCCAAGGCGGAAAGTGCAAATAACCCAAAATACACATGAGCACACACTTGCTTCAGACTCAAGAGGACTAGAGTGTAAATATCAAAAGTGTGAGGTCCAAAGTATAAATATATTTGACCACACATTGATTTAATGGACTAAAGCTAAATATAGAAACATGCAGGATAAAATATGAAATATACCCTTGGCAGGGGCACGTGGCGGACGCTGGAGGTGGCTCTAATGTACGTCTCTGATCGTTGTGGATGGAAGATCTAACAGATGTAGGGAATGTTGATGACGTATTGGGCAGATGCGTCAGAGGCTCTGATCTATAGCCCAAAAGCTATAATTTCCGGGTGGCTCGGATTAAATCTAGAAAAGGCTAGATGATCCAATGGCTAAGAGGGGATCTGCAAGAACACTCCCCCTAGTGAACTTCAATCGAGCATCGGAGGTGATCCGATGACCCGATGAAGGTTCGAGTTCCGACATGTTCGTGGAAGGGATGCGCGTCCGTTAGCGAGCTCCGATGAAGGCGACGATGGTAGGATGAGCGTGGCATGGATGACCCTCCTAGAGTTGCTCTGCCTGAGCATATGGGAGTCCAAATGGCGCTCTAGGCGTGCGTAAAGACCTGTAATGTTGTAGACGAGACTCAGGGCTATGCTTCGATCTTGGTTATTGCTTTAGAGATTAAGGAAGCGACATAGATGGTGTTCGACCTTTGGCAAAGGCGGGAGATGGAAGTCCAGACCTCAATCTAGCTATGATGAGCAAGGTTGAGGGGAATCAGGTTGCAACAGAAGATGCAAGGTAAATCGAGGTATCAATCGGAACAGATGGGGGTACGTAACCGGGCTCCGACCAGCTGGTCGGAGTAAAGGTAACAACGACAACATGAAATGGAAAGGTGGAATCAAAAGCGGAGATACGAAAGAAGAGATAAGTACATGAAGGTTCAGATGGGTTCTTAAGATTCATGGAAAGGTGGGCATTTAGGTCTTGGCCTCAACCAAGCTGCGACTAGATGGGAAGCTTCACATGGTGGAGCTCCGACCACGTCGTGATCTATGAGCCTCCAGGCACCTCCGGATGGTCCTTAGACTCTCCTTCGATAGTTGTCACTCTAAGGACTAGCTCATGGTTTGTGGTGGCGTGAGGGATGAGCTATCATACTGGAGATGAGGGAGGAGATGTTATATAGGCTGCATGAAGTTCCTAAAAGATCAGAGGTATACATAGGACCCTAGGCAGATCCGACTGCGCCTAGGGATCCACGAGGATGATAGAAGTCTGGGTTGCAATCAGGTGCAAAAGCCAAGCGGAAAGGTGGTCATGGTCGAGCGTGAAAAATCAGAGAAAAGACTCCGGCGAAAAGAATGCGACCCGACCCGGTCTGGAAGAGACCGTTGACTGGGAAAAAAATTTTTGATTTACAAAAATCACATAAAATAAGACTAAAAAAAGCAAATGTATTTAAAATAAAAAGTGTATAAAATGAAAAATTATTATTATTTATAAACTATTTTTCTATGATTTTTAATTATTTTTATGAAAAAAATGTATATTGTATATACAGTTATATACTAGTATAATATACATATGTATTATGTACAAGTATTTTTATTTTATTATTCTTACAAAAATATTTTATTTTATAATTTATTTATTTGCAACATAATTTTAGGAGTATAAGATAATTTTTATTTTTTTTATAAATTAGTTAAGGGAAAAAGATAAATAGTGAATGTAGTGTGTATATGTGTATTTTATATAAAGGTTTGATGATTTTATTTATTTTTTTATTTTTCTTTTTATTTTTCTGATTTTATTTTATTTTTATATTATTTCTAAAACTATATACAAGGGTGTAAAAGAATAAATTATTTTTTTGTCACAAATGAATACATGAATAATACAAGTGTAGGTGATATGTATCGTACATAGTACTCTATCTTTCTCTACTTATTTTCTTTTGTGATCTAGTCAAGACTTGACATTCTCTTGGGATTTGGGTCACTTTGTATTTACTCTAAATACATCATTCTTTTTCTTTTCTCTTTATTCTTTTAATTTTTCAAAATAAATGCTAATTATAAGATATTAACAAATGCATGTAGAATGCTATGTTATTGAATTTACAATTATTTACAGGCGCTTTTACTAAAAAGAGGAGATAAAATAAAATAACAAAGAATGAGAATCACAGATTCATCAATACATTAGCACATACCCAAGTCATGTGTGTGTGTGAGAGAGGAGTAAATGAATAGGAGGTCCAATTGTGACGAGGAGTGGGGGACCAAGGGTTCTTCTCCAGCGACACGAAGAAGAAGAGGAGCAAAGGTTAGCAAAGTTTTGGAGAAAGGAAAGAGTGGTTTGGACCACTAGTGAGGGTGACAGTGATCTGGTTAGGAAAAGGTAGATCTCAATTGATGGAATAGTGGCATGTACGAAGTTATGAAATTGAAAGAAAAATGGAATAAAAATTAGATTTGAGAGCTTACTTGATTGGAGAGGGTTCTTGGGTGGAGGAAAAGCTTGGGGTGAGGCTCCAATAGAGCTTTTGGTCGTTGCTCATACTTGGGCAGCCATGCTAGGGAGCTCAACGACGGAGAGGTCGGCCATGAAATGGTACAATGGACATGGTCGAATGGCCAACGGAGGTGGAGTCTATATATTTGAAGCGATGTTCATCGGTTACATGTGGAAGTGGAGACGTTTGTAACGATTGGATGGAGTGGAGGGGGCCATGAGTTGATTGCATTGAAGGTTGTGCGAGGAAGAAGGAAGTTAGGGATACGTGGAGGACGGTTTAAGATGTTGAGGGGAGGTGATGAATCTCCATTTCATCACCTTTATTCTATCATTTTGGCCTTAAAAATGTTACTAAATGCATGTATATAACCTTAATTTGCATAAATTAACATTCACCCATTGTTGTATAAAATATTGTAAAAATGTTGTTTTCACTATTAAAATTATACAATAAAGAAAAGAATAAGAATAAAATATAAAAGATATTTTTTGACCTTAAACCCCAAGACCTAGGCATCTCGATGACGAGGTCAACAAAGAATAAAGTCGGGGGAGCTAAGGGCCAAATACAATAAAAATCTTTTTTTAACAATTCATTCTTTATTCAATTTTGGGACCCATTTTATTTCTTACCTTTTAGACCTAAAATAAAGAAACTTTGAACATTAAATTGTAGATAATAAAATATGAAAAAAATACAAAATTGATTTCATATAAAAATAATATGCGGAATAAAAGATATACTCAGAATAAGATTCCAATATCCCAAATTCCCAAACCCATATCTTCCAAAAAAACTCCAAATATATCAAAATCACCTCTAATTGTAGGTAAATTTTAATAAGATATTTAATGAAGGATATTTAATAAGATATTTAATAAAAACACAATTAGGTTTTGGAGCTCTTTTATATAGTTTACCCGATTAAAATATTCATTTTATTTATTATTCATTATTTTTATAATTATATTTTTATAATTTTGTAAATATTATTTTTTATATGTACATATTAAACCTAGAATATAAAAACATAAATAAAATACTAAAATAAAATATGCATATAACACATATAGATGAAATACCTATATCGATACCTATATAATAAGTAGACTTATTTATTTAAGTGTATATATTATATCATAAAAATATAAAAAATATATTTATGTATATAAAAATAAGGTATGACTATATAAAATATTAAAACAAAATAATAAAATAAAATATACAAAATAAAAATAAAATACTTCGAACATACACGAGCATACTTATATATTAACCCTAAAAAGTAACTTGTAATTATGTACCTCTAAAAAATTAATAAAAATCATAATAGAATACTACAGAAAATAAATATTTTTCAATTGATAATTTAAAATTAATAAAATCATTTTATTAATTGGTATTGAATTTACATTTCTTTTATTGATAGGATTTTCTGGGTTGGTCCTTATGGACCAACTAGAGCCCCCGGAACGTTGATCAATGGTCAACTACCTGACATGCTGCGCTAGCTTCTGATAGATCACGAGGAACCCTCCATCTTGATTTTTTTCACAATGATGGGTTGCTCGAGGGGACTTTGACTCTTCAGAAGAGTTACCCTCTATACATCCTTGATCCACACCGGCTCCATATCCCCTCCCATATCGTCCTCGTTCGATCTGAATCTCTCCTTGAAAATCACTCCATCACCACACCCTCCATCTTGTACATAACCGGACTAGTTGACCTTCTCCCATTTTTTGAGTCTCTTTTGGCCATTCCTTATCCTCCTTTTTGCGCGTAAATGGTCGAGAATGGTGATAGCATCCTCTCCATGCTTTTGGGTTGACTGAAGGAAGCGGTCTCAGGTGATCGCCACATCTCTGACGAGACCTCACCGTTGAGATTCTTGCTTCATGGTCCTAGGCTACTCGAGGTATCTTTTCATCGCTTTCGTAGGAAGATTTAGTAGTAGTCGTTATTTTATGCGTTTATTTCACGATTGGATTCTCTGTTTCACCTAGATTTTATCTCATGTCCTTCATTGGAGCTCTTGAGCTCTGGCTACCATTTTACCCACCTTCATTCCATCTCCGTCCTCCACCAAATAATGGCCATCACCCCTGACATCTCTAACTACATCGCTTATCTCTTACGCAGGTGCTGAAGGGGGTGTCTGAACCCCATCTGAAGCAAAGAATAGCACCTAGGGCCCTTGTTGGAGACCACTGAGATTCAGGAGACACCTTGGGTTGTCAGGCATTATTGAAGGGCCTGGGAGCTTCTGGGCATTGAGCAGAACACAAAGCATCCATCAGAGGAGCCCCAGATCACCATAAGAGAGCGCACACCAAGTCAAAGCTTGCTTGGGGCCTGTTCTTCCTCAGTTCCTCCACTGTCATCCAGAACAGTAGATCTTACAACTGCTCTTCCTACACAGAAGTGGGCGAACAATCAAGTGATCCAGCACTGTTGGATCTCGATCTGAGGTCTAATATCATATGTCTGCATGAACTGTCATCGGCACACCAGAGCAGGACACGTGGCATAAGTGATCAATCCTCGTTGTTTCCTAACGCCACTGAGGGGATAACCTTCACCTTTTCCCCCGCCTTTTTTGTTTTTGTAGTATAAATCTGTAAATTAATCAATTAGATAAATATTTTCAGGAATATTTAAATCGAGTCCCCCATCCTTCACGCATTTGCATTGAGTGCCTTGCTAGCGAAGCTCCCGTGCCCTTGCACGTGGGCTTGGCTATAAGTTTTGTTATTTACACTTGGTACTTGTAATTTAAACTATAGTTGTGTATTTATGGTATAATTGCATGAACGGACTTGTGCTATGATTTATTTACAGATATATCCCTACCATGCCTTGTATCTTTGTTTATTTGTTTGAATTATTAAAAATATATAATCTGCTCCAAAATTCATGCAAAAATAGACGAAGGGTCTTGATTACATCCACTTTTACATCACATATTTATTCTTGGAAATTAGGATTTCATAATATTTATTAAAATTCATTTAGAGCACATTTTTTCCAAGTTTGACTTAGAAAATTCCAAAAAATATAAAAATGTTTTGAAAAAATCCAAAATATATATTGCCATTTATTTATTTTTAACCTTCAGACCAAAAATAACTAGAAATTACAAACGAAAATTCTTCAAAATTTAAAAACTATAAAACACTTGTAAAAATCTACAAAATTTCTAAAAATTCTAAAAATTATGTTTTCGATTATATATTTTGCTTTATATTATTATTAATATATTGAAATAAAATTTGAGAAATGAATTTCAATATATTATTTATGTCACTTTTTCACTTTGCGGTGTAATCATAGCTTACATTTCTTTAGTAGCAACATAATTTTGCGTAGATTTCAATTTCTTTGATCGTCGGAGCTCTCTCCTCCAGCCATGTTCTGCCATTATTTCGATTGTTCTGACCCTCCGATCCAACTTATCCCTCCAGGTTCTATGAACCGGAGTTCCTATGTTCACCTCCATTACCATGCACAACAACTTCATTATGGGTGGAGGTTAGGGATGCAAACGGACAGATACAAATACGGATATAGGTATTACTATATCCTTATCTATTTCAAAATATGGATACGGATACAGATACGAATACAAAAATTGAATACCGTATCCTTAAATACGGATTCATAATCGGATAATCATGATTCAGATACAGATATTTAAGAAATGGATATAGATTATCCTATAAATATTAAGTGCCTCCTCATACTTTTAATTAGAAATGATGTCTTTACGAACTTGTAATTGATGAATGACTAACCCTAAATTCAATAAACTTACAATGTTACATAATAAATAAGAAAATAAATTAAAATATTGAATGAAATAAATTGAAGAGTATATAATAAAATTCTATGATGACGTACCTCTGTCTTCCTTCATTTGAAATGTTTTCAAATATAGGTAATACTGTAACATTGAACCAACTAATAAGATAAAGGTGATATGGTATATTTCATGAAACAACATTATGATAAACTATAAAATTTTATTACTTTTTTTTGACATTTCATGATGAGATACAATCTCATGTCAGAGCTGCATTGAGGCATGCAAAACATTTGTGAAGCTGAAATATTACTGAAAATATGGATAATACAGATATCCGTATCCGTATCAACAAAAAATATATACATCTGTATCCATATCCGGAAAAAATTCTATACTGGCGTCCGTATCCATACCCGTATCCGTAAAAAAATTAAAACTAGTATCCGTATCCGTATCTGTATCCGCTAAAATCCGAAAATGTATATCCGTACCCGCCTAAAAGCGGATACGATAGCGGACGTATACGGATATATCTGTATCCGGTTGCATCCTTAGTGGAGGTGCGTTACCTTGAACTCTTTAGTCTCCCTTTGTTGGTGCGACATGAAGAAGACTCGAAGAGGGCCAATTCGCCAACAGAAGGAGGTTCTTAGGTGCCGTTTGCTTTAGCGAGCTCCAGGCCTCTCCCCAATGAGGTCTGAACCTTCTTGATTGTGCCAACCGCTGCAGAATGCTTCCAGGAAGCTTAGGAGCCGAATAACGAAGCCCTAGGTGGTTGGGACGAGGAGGATTTCATGATCGAAGTGAGGATGAGGAGATATTCTTCCATGTTATTGCTTCTACCTTCAAAGCCTTTATATGCCACGTATGGCCCATATCTAATCTGGGTCGTCGTTCTCAAACGAAACGGTGCCTCGCCTCAGCCATTCGATCCACTTAAGTACACCTACATGGTGCACTCCTAACCGTCCATCTGCGTGCACGTGGGGAGTAAAAATCATAGGTACCCCTGCCTTGTGTATTAATATTTAATGATTCTTTTGTATTTATAAAAGTTTTGGAATATTTGCATAAAGTACCCCAACCTTTCAATGATTTACACTTTAGTCTTAGCCCGCTTTCCTCACGTGGACCCCCACATGAGGAGGGAGATTTTTGCATCCAATAAAATGTACATTCAGTGTAATTTTTTGTAGAAATTTTGCATGTATGTACTTCAATGTTTTTTAAAGAGCATTTATGCCCCTTCCAGGCACAAGTAATATACATATTTGTGGAAATTTTGCACCTTTGCCTCTACATTTTGTATCTTTGTTAGTAAATGCATTTTAAATCATTTCTAGTTGCCAATAGGACCCTGCCTCTACTGTATTTTTATTTTTATGTTTCTTTTTATTAAAAGTAGCTCCTGTTTAGTTTTTATTTTGCAAAAATTGATATATATTTGTGTGTGTGTGTGTGTGCATGTAATGGTACACTTTCACACCACATTTTTTATTTTTCCTTTTGAGACATTTTATTATTTATTTAAAATAAAAGTATCTACATATTTACTATGTAAACTAAAAATACCAAAAAATATTAAAGCATCTTTAAAATTTCTAAAAGATAAGTATTTGTTTAATATTGTATTTAGTACCTCAAGAGGAAAACTCCCTAAATTGAAAAAGAAAATCATAAAAACTAAAAAGCTCCAAAATCCTCATAAAAATTATAAAAATCTTCAAAAAATAAAAAATATATTTCCATCTGAAATATATATATCTATATTATTACATATTTTAATTAGTTTTGAGAATTCTGCACTTTAATTAGTATTTTTAAATCTCAAAACAATACAACATATTTAACGAGTCGTTATTTTTCATTATTATAGACTTTAAAAATACTTAACAATTAGCAAAAATCCCTGAAAATCTTTAAAACATTTAAAAAATATAAAATGAACAAAAATGTTTTATTATGTAAATTTTGATTATTTTTCTAGATATAATTATAATTATAATACCCTATATTGCATAATATACAAATATATACTTCCACTATTATTAATTATTATAAATACCCTATAAATATATTAAAGCCTTTATAAATAAAAAAGATTGTTCTTTAAGTATTTTTGAGATTTTTTTTATAAATATTATATATTTCTTAGTACAACTTATAATACACATAGTACATATACATGGCTATATATATATCTTATCTTAAAAATAAAAGAAAGTAAAATTTAGAAAATATATATACAAATTATAAAAAAAACATTTAAATAAATAAATATATATACATGAATTATTTTATTTAATTCTAAACCCATAAAAACAACATTAATTAATTGATTAATTAATTTTGTGGATATTGTACAAAATATACATATATTATTTATTCATTATTTATTTATAAATACTCCCTATGTTCTATGCCTTACTCTGCTTGTCATTATACACACTTGTTTGTAGGGTTATAATAAATTTTTATTTGCACACTTGCTTTTTTTGATTCAGTCTAGTATTGGGTCGATTAATTGTTGTTTAGTCACTTGGGTTTAGAGAGAGGTCACTTCAGCGATTGTCCATGTATCTTGTAGTTCGACAAGACTGCTTCGCTCTTGTCGAGTTTTGACTAATCCTTAATACACTTTAAAAAACAATGATTTTCATGATAATAAACTCTCTGAAATAAATTAGGTTTATAATGATGTTTATTTTAAATTTATCACTAAATAGTTTGTTTTATATATATAATGATTAATGTTATCATTTTAATTGACTCTTTCAATATTAATTTCTCTGGTAAACATTTTTGGCAATGGACTAAAAAATCATCTTGTAACACTAATGTCAATGTTGACCAGTAGTCATGACGTATTAGCAATAACTGACATGTAGTGGAAACTCCAGGATCATACCTTAGAAATTCAAATTTCTTGTAAAAAAAGAGTAATTAAAAAGGCTAGAAATTTATACTATATACTTATTAAAAAGATATTAACCTTTTAAGGTTACCTTAGGCTTGTCGAATTTTCCAAATATGAGATAGAAAAGTTGTTATCTATATTAAAGGTGGTTAAAAAATATCCGTAGGATGTGATTAGTCTCTAAAAATCTATCTATTAATTCAATAAATGATGCTCCTTTCTATTATGCAATCTATCAAAGACGATACATCTCGAGTTCAAATTGTAAGGATTGAGAGAATGTGAACTTTGGGTTATAAAAATAATATGCATTAGAAATTAATAATTATATCATCATCATCATCAAGAGATGGAATCTTTAAAGAATTTTATCAATAAGTACATATTTTCTTTATAATTAGATTGATACAATATATTTTCAATGTTAATTTGACTTGAATCCTATCCACCTTTTGGGCTGCTAATGTGTCTAATCAACGTCATACCTTATGATTGGCTGAGAGCTGTTGGGCTAGATTGCTAATATCTCTGATCTGCCTCATGAATCCCTATTTGTTGGGAACTGTTGGGCTGGATTGTTGACATGTATGATATACCATTCGAATTATAATTGACTGATAACTGTTGGGTTGGATTGTTGACATGTCTTATCCACCTCATGAATTCTGATTGGCTAAGAGCTATTGGCCTGGATTGCTGAATAGAAATTGTATTCTTCTATTTCCATATAAAAGGGACCCTAAGGCCACCAGATACTATAATCCCCATTATGATCATGATTCTCATCCCATATATGTACCTTCTCAATATTCTATGTATTACCTTTTCTCCATATAGTGAAATCGATCGTCGTTGCTCAAGGACATAACCCAATCGTGTTCACTTCTGCTATTCACAAACAATTAGTACAAGAGCTTCGGGGTCCGTTAAGATCATCCAACAAGATGGTGTCGCACAATCTGAAGATCGAAAAGTTCACAAAGAATAATAGATTTAGTCTATGGAAAATTAAGATGCACACCCTTTTGAAGCAGTAGGGCATATGGGAACTGTTAGATCAGGAGTGGAAGAAGGTACTTGAACCGTCAGAGTTGAAGGTGTAGGAAGAGAAGACACACTCGACGATCATGTTGTATTTGGAGAATGATATTACCGTGGAGGTTACCGATGAGGATTCTACGACCGATATGTGGTTGAGACTCAAAAGTATGTACATGACTAAGTTTCTAACCAACAAGTTTCTCCTAAAGCAATGTATGTTATTTCTTCACTCGCATGAAGGTACATCTCTTAAAGAACATCTAGATCACTTAAAATATTATTGATGGATTGAAGAAACATAGATTTTAAGATTGAAGATAATGATGCTGCCTTTATTTTATTAGTTTATCTTCCATTATTATTTGAGGAATTTGTTCATTCATTTATTGTGGGAAGAGAATCAATAACTCTAGAGGAAATTCATGCGAGTCTACATACGCATGAACTTCAGCATATGGCTAACGGGAAACAAGAATCTAATGTTGCATGTTTGATTATGACTCATGAGAAGAGTCATACTGGTTCAGGATACACAAAAAAGGGAAAGCAGAATTCCAAGTTGAAGAATCACAATACTAGGGACATTTGCAATTACTGATAAGAACTTGGACATTGGAAGAAGGATTGCCCGAAGAAGAAAGGGAAAGCCACAGTTGTCGTCGTGGCTCATGAAGGAGCAGATTCTGAAGGTGACATGGTTCTCACCATCACGAAACAGAAGATGATGGATAGCACATAAATTCTTGATTTAGATTGTTCCTATCATATGACTTCCAATGAAGACTGGTTCTGCACTTATGAGAAGATAGATGATGGAAAATATCATCATGGAGAATGATGCAACGTGCGAGATTATACGGATTGGCTCTATGAAGATCAAGATGCATGATGGAGTTGTGAGGACGGTGACAGAAGCATGCCATGTTCCTGATCTGAGGAAGAACCCGATATCCCTTAGAGCCTTGGATTCTAAAGGATACACATACAATGCTGGAGGTGGAGTCATGCAGGTTGTTAAAGCTGGGAAGGGAAACAAGCAGAAAACCCTGCATGTCTTGCAAGGGTCTATATTTCCTGGGAGTAAGTTCAAACACTATTTGAACTTTCTCATTGTCATCAGTTAGTAGCCCTAAGGAGGGTCTGGTGGCGGTAGGGTGAAGCTTGGTAAAGATTTTATGAGGATTCATTTCAACGTAGAGATTATTAATATCACTTGAATCCTACTATCTGATTTTCAAACGGTGGTTAATTCCGCTACCTAAGAATTCAATCCCGGTGGATTCTAGCAGTAGTTCATTGTTTAACGGTCAACTCATGGTGGGGTATAGAAGTGGTTGATTCTGCTATATAAGAAGTCAAACCTAGATGAGTCTAGCAGTGGTTAATTCTTCTAGTAGAGATTCAACTCATGGTGGAGTATGGTATTTAATTTTACTATCGAGAATCAATACCGGTGGAGTCTAGTAGTGGTTCGTTCTGCAATATGAGAATTCAATTCAAGGTGGAGATTGATGATATGACTCGAATCCTAACTGTTTGTTGGGTTTTTGATGGTTAATCTACGTCCTACCTTCTGAATGGCTGAGACCTGTTAGGGTAGATTGCTAACATGTCTGATCTGCCTCCTGAAGTTTGATTGGCTGAGAGCTGTTGGACCTGATCGCTGACGTCTAATTTTCCTCCTGAATTCTGATTGATTGAGAGCTGTTGGGCTAGATTGTTTATATGTCTGGTTCGCCTCCTAAATCATGATTGGTTGAGAGCTATTGGGATCGATTGTTGAATACAAATGGTATTCTTATGTTGCGGTATAAAAGAGATCATAGGGCCATCAGATACTACAATTCTCATTCTGATCCTGATTCTCATCCCATATATGTACCTTCTCAGTATCGTCTATATTACTTTTTTTCTCCACATAGTGAAACCGATCGCTGCATCCTAAGGATGTAGCCCAGTTACGCATGAACCCTGTAAATTTGTTTGTTTATGTCTTTCTTGTTTGATCGTGTTTGTGCATGTTTGCTTCCATAATTCGCAACATCCAAGTAATTTATAGATTGTACTATCGTAGTTGTTCATATTGTGGCGCAAGATTTTTCGACCTAGCCCACTTAAGACTTAAATGGGAGAGTCTCAAATAAAATTATATGACTTCTCCAACCAAAAATTTGGCTTATTTGAGAAAACCAATGGTCCTAATTTGTTGTTATAATTGCTATGTATGCAAAACTAAAATTTTTACATTGTACGTATTGTATAATTATCTTCTCGTTATCTTTCTAAATTTCATTTGCAATAATTATAATTAAATTTTAATGTAAAACATAATAACTTAATATTTTTATTTCATTAGTGAATATAATTTATATTTAGTAGGTGATGAATATCTTTTTCATCATCTTTATTCTATCATTTTGGCCTTAAAAACCCTAGTAAATACGTGTAAATAAGCTTAATTCATGCATTTTTTCATCCTTGCATTGTTGTGTAAATAGTGTATAAAATATGGTTTTTAAAGTCAAAATTATAGAATAAAGGAAAGAAAAGAAACCCCGAGACCTAGGCATCTCGATGAATAGGTCGACAATGAATAAAATATTGAAAATATTTTATGACCTGAAACCTTGAGACCTAGGCATCTCGATAAATAGGTCGACAATGAATAAAGTTGGGGGGGATATGGGACAAAATACAATAAAAATTCCTTTTATTTAATTCATTCTTATTTATTTTTGGGACCTATTTTTAGTTCCACTTTTTATACTTCGAATTAAAAAACTTTGTGCATGAAAGTTGTAGATAATTAGACATAGAAAAATACAAAATCTCATTTATACAAAAAATATACAGTGTACAAAATACAATCTAAATAAGATTCCAAAATCCCAATTTCCCAGACCCATATCTCTGAAATTAAAATTCAAAATATATCAAAATCACCTTTAATTGTATATAACTTTTAATAAGCTATTTATTGAAGGTAGTTACATATTTTTTGGAGTTACGGTTTGGAAGTTAGGTTTTGTAATCCTATTGTATACTTATACCGATTAAAATATTCATTTTATTTATTATTAATTATTTTTGTAATTTTACATTTTAATATTTTTGTAAATATTATTTATAATATATATGCATATTAAAACTAGAATAAAACACCAAAGAAAACATTAAACTAAAATACTTGTATAAAATACATAGATGAATTGCCTATATATACCTATATGGATTATACAACTATTTATTTAATTGTATATATTATTTCAGAAAAATAAAAAATATATTTAAGTGTATAAAACTAAGTTATAAATATATAAAATAATAAACATAATTAATAGAATTAAAAATACAAAATAAAGAAATAAAAGATTAAAATACATGGATGAATATACCTATATATAGAACTCAAAAAGTAAACTGTAATCCTAAACCTTGAAAAAATAAATAAAAATCATAATAAAATACCTTATAAAATAATAAACTTTTTTTATTTTAAAACTTAAAATTAATAAAATCATTGATTATTTTAAATTGAATTTACAAATCTTTTATTTACCATTTGTCTTTTTGTAGTTGACAGGGCCCAATCAAGCCACACCATCCGTTGACCGGGGGTCAACTCCATGACCCCAGGTCTTTGACCGTTGGACCTGCGTTTTGGCCTTATTTCTCGGATATTTGGAACTCACATTCTTGACCATTTCACCTCGGTCCCTTCTTGACTTTTTTCCCTCTTACATTGAGCATGCATGCCCATGTTTCATACTGAGGATTGGATCATCGATTTGCTGGATACATCTAGATATTCTCGTCGCTTCGTCAACTGAACATCTTCTAGCCCTAGACTCTGACACGCTCATGTTTTTGGTCATTGTTTCTCGATTTTTTTCGCAATGATGCGTTGCTCGAGGAGACATTGACGCTTAATGAAAGTTGTCCTCTGATCATCCATGATGCATGCCGGGTGCAAAGATCTTCCAAAATCGCATTACATCGATTGTAATATCTCCTTGATCCTCACGCCATCGACCCTCGGGTCAGCCTTCTTTTTGTTGTTGTCCAAAGGAAGAAGAAGGGAGGGGGTGAATAGCAGCGATAATCACATTATATACAAAAGAGATGGAGAGAGAGACATGTAAAATCCAACACAATGATTTGACTCTACAAATACATCTCACACTTTGTTGGAAAGAAATTGGGAGGTCACTTTTTGTAAAAAACCCAAAGCACTTCCCATGTGCCATGAGCACTTCCCGCACATGACCCATGCAAAAGAATAAATTCCTCATGCATTAATAATGATATTTTATCTTTATGTGCATGGGGTGTTTCCCTTCATTGCGAGCAACCTTCATCTATAGAAGCATGCACGACACATGAAGAAGAGAGGCCCCCACGCAATATACTCTCTCTCTTCTTTCATTTTTTTCGTAGGAAGGAACACAACCCCTCAACGCATTCCACTCTCCCGAATGCAGCCATCCCCCGACGCTACCTCCTCGTCCAGCACGCAAGTAACCAACCTCCTCCTCAACGCTCTCTTTGTGCGGCCAAGTAACTTCACTACAGACTCCATCATCGTTGTCGTTGTCGTCGTATCCCATCTGGATTCCAAAAGCTTCAAGAGAGAAAAATTCCTTTCCCATTTCCATATATCTCTCACATTTTATCACACTATTATTCCTTCTTGTGTTAAAATTGATGGAACTTTTATTTGGTAATGTCTCTTGCTAGTTGTAGTTTTTCTTTAATACATGTAATACAACTCTCTTTCCATTTTGAAATATTGCAAATGATATCTCATTTCCTCCATTTGAAATTGCAATTCAACCACTGTTTTCTTATTTAGTCGCACTCATACCCTCTGTCATTTATTTCAAGTCCTAAAAAACATTTTCACCGTAGTCTACATCTTACCATCA
Organism: Ottelia alismoides; assembly: GCA_037367405.1. Classification (NCBI taxonomy): domain Eukaryota; kingdom Viridiplantae; phylum Streptophyta; class Magnoliopsida; order Alismatales; family Hydrocharitaceae; genus Ottelia; species Ottelia alismoides. The sequence goes on along the minus strand of JAZKJV010008277.1, from coordinate 187,594 downwards.
AAATCTCGTTAACATAATTTTTCTTTCATCGCGATAGATTAGAATTTTAATCAAATTTGAAAAAGAACAAAAATTGTGAGTTTGCTTAGTCCCTGCAGATACGAACCTCTACTTGCAATGTACATCTTCTATATTCTTCATCATGCTTGTAGTTGTAATATTATTTATTTGATCTCGATTCTTCGTGGTAACACAACGACTTGATAAAATCATCTTTTTAAACTGTGAAAAATCTTGTCAACATTTTGGTGCCATTGCCGGGGACTAGGCAACATTTGCAATTTTTTCTTCTTCATTTTAACTTATTTTCAATTATCTAATCTGTGCATTTTTTGTTTTGCAGGTACTTAGGCTTTAAAAAGAAAAAATACTTGTCTTTTCATGCATTTTATTTTTGCAAATATGTAATTTGTAATATTTTCTCCTCCCTCTTCTCCGAATAGCTCACCATCAACTGGACAAAATATTATGGATTAGCACTAGAAGTGCAGGCACTGTGAGTTCCTCTTTCTCTTAGGCATCTTAGGCTTTTAAATTTCTGCATTTGTTTGTGCTTCGAACTAAACCGAAAAAAAATAAAAAAGACTTCTTCTTTGCATCATCTATGTGATCTTCTCCCTCTGATAACGTAATCCAAAGATCTCCAAATCGTGCTTGATCACATTAAGAAGATAAGCTTGAAAGGTCACCGCAGTGACCCGAGCGAAAGCGGACAAAATTATGAATGTTTGTTTGATGCACATGAATGACACAAAAATCATAAGCACATAGAACCCTTGGATAGAGACAAAAATCCATAGTGCTAGGTGGGATTGCAGAGAGAAATCGTAACTCCTCGAAGCATTGAGCACAAGTTCTTGTGGGAAGAACAGATCCTCGATCTGAGTCCACACCCTAGATCCCCCAACCAGATTAGGACATCAATTTCTCACAATTTTCCACACCCACCTCTTCATCAAGGACTCTTAAATTCTCCGATAACATTTGTTGAATCACTAAATTAAAATTGAAAAGATAACCGCTCCCGCGACAATTTTCGTGTGAGTTGGTGAATCAACAACTTGTCTGGTGTTTTGTGCTGTGTATGCTAGGTCGTAGGTCTCTAAAAAATCCATTACAACAATATTTAGATTACGACCCAGTTTATAAATCGAAATCCAACCCATCTCCTTCAACTGAGAAACCTGAGAATTCATCTGACCTACGAGACATGGGAGAAGAAAGACCAAACCCTATGGACCTCATCCTCCAACAACTGTAACTTCTGAGGGAGGAAAATGCAACCATTCACCGAGTCATAGCTCCTCTGAATAGGGGACCACCCACCGGCACTCATTATAACCCTGCCACAGAAGATGTAATCCATTGGGTTCAGATTCCACCTGAGGTAGGAGATTTTGAGATTAATCCAGCATCCCTCTCCATGATTCCAAAATACTATGGAAATGAAAATGAAGACCCCTTTCTCCACATCCAAGACTTCTGCTCATCCTGTGACACAATGAACATCCCCGGGGTAGATAAGGAATGCATCTACATGAAGGCCTTCACATACTAACAAAAAGAAAGAGCACTCCAATGGCTTAGGAATTACGAGACTCCTCTCACTTCCTGGGATATGTTAAGGGAAGCCTTCATCAAGAAATACTTCCCAATAGGAAAAACGAATACCCTGAGACAAGCCATATCATCATTCACCCGAAGGAACAAAGAACCCATAGACGAAGCATGGGAGCATTTTAAGGAATTTCAAAGGAAATGCCCTCATCATGTAATCCCCAAATGGAAGCTAGTTTAGATATTTTACGAGGGCATAGATACATCATTTAAAAGAGTGATTGATGGATCTTGCGATGGAAACTATATCACCCATGATGAACATTTTGTCTGGACTTTATTTGAAAATATGGCTGATAATTCGATGAATAGTTCCTTTATTGAACAATACAGTGGGAATATGAGACCAGTCAACATAATCGATCATGAGAGATCTACCAATGACCTATCCAAAGAAAACCATGATAAATGGGAAATCCTCTCCAAACAAATGGACCTTATGACCCAAGCCATAGGAAAAGTGGCTATGAACAATCCCATCGTTCAAGAAATTGACCACACCCCATTCACTTATAATCTAGGCATGACTCTTGAGACTTTGAATTGGGTACAAAGAAATCAAGGAGGAGCATATTCAAACTCCTAAAATGTAGGATGGAGAGAACAATCAAATAATGGGTGGAATGAACAACACAACTATCATTTCCAAAGTCACACCCAACACATACAATTGATGGCACCACCAGTGACTCAACCACACACTACTGTTGCAAATTTTGATGCCTTGGCTCAAGCTATACAACTTCCCATAACACAACAGCAGGCCACTGAAGCTCAACAACAAGCCAACTATGAGAATACACGACAATTTGCTGAGATCAGATCATACATCCTAGACTTGTCGCCTCAACCTCTGCCCAATCCCAACACCAACAAGGCTAGTTCATCTAGAGTACTTCAAACTCCACCACTTGTCGGATCTTTCACCTCACTGCCTGGTTTTCAAAACGAAAATCTAGGGTTTTTCTCATCTCCTAGGACAAATCAAGGGAATACACAGCAAGCACCTAGGAATCAAGTGAATTTCAAAACTCCACCCTATCCAAACCACTCTGCAAATGCTGTCATTCTGAGAAATGGGAAAACTACTTCTGCCTTCACCAGACCACTGGCTTTAGAGGATCAAATAAAAATTGGGGGAGATATTGATGATGAAGAGAAGAAGCTAACTGAGACAACCATGCTCCCTCCTTCCTCCCCAACCATAACCATCCCCTTTCCCGGAGCTCTTTACCGAAGAAAAACTCGATCATCCACCATCGATCTAGAGCTAGAAAAACTATTCTCAGACATTGTCATTGAAATCATGCTCCTATAAGCCCTCGAACAAGTCCCAGCCTTCTCCCGCTTCTTAAAGGAAAAATGCACACCAAAAAGGAAATCAAGAGAAAATAATAAGGAAAACGAAGAAGAAAAGTATGTGCTTCCCCGAGCCACATCAAATGCCATTTCCCAATTCCTGCCCTCCAAGAAGAAAGATCTAGGGGCACCCTTGGTTAAATGCACGATTAGTGAATTGACCTTCGAGCAGACTCTGTTAGATAATGGCGCTTCAATCAATCTCCTCCCTGCTACCATCCTAGAGCACTTTGACTTAGAGAAACTGAAACTTGTTTCAATGATTTTACAAATGGCCGATCGTACGGTGAAGAGACCAATAGGACTTCTTGAAGATGTTATAATCACAGTACAAGGACATAAATTTCCTGTGGACTTTTTTGTTATGGATATGGTTTCCCCCAACACACTGAGTAAAACACCCATCATTTTGGGAAAACCCTTCCTAGCTACTGCTAAAGCACATTTGATTATGAGGGGGGCAAAGTCGAATTCTCAATCAATGGTAAAATCGTCCCTATTGATCATATCATACCCAATACTGTTGACTCTGAGACTGAAGACTGTGGCTGGATAGAGAGATGTGTTGTTCTCTACATACAAAATGATTTTGATCTCGTCCATCTCGCCAAAGATCCTTAATAGGTTTGTCTGAACACCTCTAGATCCACTTACATGAACACTTCTCATGAAATTGCCACATACAATCTGAATCTCGCACTGGAAGCTCCACCATGCCCGCTCACCGGACAAGAAATTGATGAACTTGATAATGCATGGGACACATTAAACTCCGAACTCACATTGACCTCAAATGATCATGCCCATGATGGAACCACCATTTGAGACCATTTCTTTGATCGATTCAGGAAATACTGCATCTCTGACTCTGTCGACTGCCACTATGGAATTGAAACCACTACCCCAAGATCTGAAGTATGCTTTCTTGGATGATGCGCACACTCTACTAGTCATTATCAATGCTAACGTAAATCATATGCATGAGAGTCAACTCATGGAGGTTTTGAAAAAGAATTCCCAAGCCATTGGATGGAAGATAACAGATCTAAAAGGAATAAGCCCAACATTCTCACATATATTTAGAAAATTATAGTAATCCCACGAGAAATGCAGAGACGGTTGAACCCAATCTACAAGAGGTTGTGAAGAATGAAATCTATAAATGGGCAAGTGTAGGTATCATTTATCCTATTGCTGATAGCCCTTGGGTCAGTCCTCTCCATGTTGTCTCCAAGAAAGCTGGATTAACAATTGCAAAATGAAAAAGGAGAGGACATACTGATGAATACACATTCATCACTCTTTATTATTTTATTTTAGCTAGTTATTTTGGCAAAAACACCATGTATATATATGTAAATATACTAAATTATCAAAAGGCATGCATTTGTTAATATTGAATAATTAGCATATTTTTGTGCATAAATAAAAGAATAAAGAGACACAGAAAAAGAGGGAAATATTTAGAATAAATATTGAGTGACCTAATCGCAAGGGAGGGCCAAGCATTGGCCTGACCGCAAAAGAAACCAAGTAGAGGGAGATAGGGTCAATCATGCTTGTATATACACCTATATATATAAATAATTTTATTTTCCTCAAAATAAAAAAAATATGTTTTTGTTTAATTTGTATATATTTATAAAAATAAAATAAAAATGAGAAAAATAGAACAAAAACAAAAATAAATTCTCTCTCACTTTCGTATATACCATGTATACATGTACCCATATATATTGATTTTCCTTTGTAAATACATAATAAAAATCAAATAAAAATTATCTTATATCCCAAATTTTTATGGTGTAAATAAATAAAATATAAAATTGGAATAAATATGCATAAATAAAATAATAAAAATAAAATTCAAAAATACCTAGGTATACATACCTGTATATAATAATAAATTAATGTAAATACGTAATTTACATTTCAAAAAAATAAATAAAAATCACTAAAAAATACTTTAAAAATAAATAAACATTTTTTATGTTGAAAATATTTTCAAATAAAATAATTTTCTATTTTGAAATGAATTTACAAATAATTTATAAATAAAATAACCTGATTGGTCCACGGGGGATTGTTGACCCCCGGTCAACTCTCCCCCACAGACCTCTTCTTCGTAGACCCGGTCACCGACCCGATTTCGTCAACTTTTCCCGGATCGATCTGCCACCCATTCCCTCGAACCCCGGGCTCCGATTGACCAGCATACATCTGAGATTCACGCCCAACGTCTTTCCTAGGGATCCAAGCTCCAAGATTCGCTGCCCGACTCCATCTTTGCCGGAACCTTGTCGCTATTTAGCTCAGCTCTGCTGCACATTTCATGCTATCTTTGGCCTTCCCCCTCGCCTCCGATGATCTCCTCTTCATCACCTGAGTGACAGATGCGTGAGGGAGAGTCGAAGAGAGGACCGAGAAGCCGGGAACCACTGATCCGGCGGCCACACCACCGTGCTCCGCCGCAAGGTGAGCCTGATCCTCTGGCCTCGTCGAGCCATCGAGGCAACGACACCAGAGGTCCCCGACATCCAACCTAGACGAATGCAACCATCCTTTAGGTTAGATTTCCTCTAGCTTTTCTTTATTTGCGATTTTTCCGATTTTAGCTCCGCCGCTGCTGTCCACCATCTCCGATCATCCATTTGCCACTCTGACCAGCTCTTCACCTTCACCAGACCCCTCTCCACCTTCTCCACCCATTCACCCATCCTAGTTCGCCCCAGAACCAGGAGCTCGGTCCTCCTCCGCCACGGCTCGCCGGAGGACCACGTCGAGACTCATCCAACCACCCATTCCGCCCTTTACCGGGTCAAGGCAGTTTGCCCTCGACCTTGGGTTCTTCTCGTGCAGGAATAGCAGGCAAATGGGCTTCATCTGGAAGCCCGACTACTGAAGAACAGCTGCTTTAGGTCCACCTCACCGCTGGGACGTTGTAGGACTTCTCAGGCTCATCGAAGCACATCAGGAGCTGCGGGCTGCATCGAGCGTCATTTCGACCAACCTAGCGGCAACCGAGGACCCCTTCACCGCGCGTATTTGGCCGGCGAAGCTCGCCGGCGACCTATTCTTGGAGGACCTCCAGATACCGTCCGATCGACCCTTTGCTCCAGTTTTGATCGTGGCCGTCAGTTCGTGAGAGATCTTTACCGCCCAATTCATCTGAGATTCCATCTGGAGCGTCCATCAGCGAAGGGGCATCCACTGCTCTCCACCGTCAGATCGTACACGTGGCGCATTTTCAACCATAGATCGTCAATAATAAGGGTAATTTGCACTTAGGCCCTCCTTAGTTTTTATATTTCAGTTTTGTCCTGTAAATATTTTTAGTAGTTGTTTTATTTTGGAACACTTGCATGTGGGATCAAGTGTTTACTTTATTTGCATTTTAGTCCCTGTTTGAGTGAGACACGTGCTACGACACATGATTCTATGGGTTATTTGAACTTTTATCTCTAAACTTTCTAGTTGTTATTGTTTACATATTTATAAATAGGAATTACACTTTATTCCCTCTGAGTGTGAATCACGTGTTGTGCTTGTGCTTTTCTGGGCTTTTTGCAACTTTGGCCCCAGGCTTTTTATATGTGTCAGATATTTGGCCCTGGAACTATGTTTTCTTGCACTTAGGTCCTTGTATGTTATGTGTATTGCATTGATTGAATAAAATATCAAATAAACTCCAAATCAAGTGAAATTTGGATATGTGGCTCTTGCCACTGTGTACAAATTTCACTAATTTTTTAGGACATTTTTCTTGCTTTTTACTATTTTTAAAAAATAAAAAACCTTCATTTTTTCTACTATCTGGAATACAAAATCAACTAAAAATATAAAAACTTTTCCAAAAATTCTAAAATAATTAGGGATTGTTTGTTTGTTGTTTTTAAGTTTTTGTCCAATTTTCGTGTCATTTGGATTTATAAACCCCCTAAAAATCACAAAACCCTAAAAATTTTATAAAAATTCTTAAAAATTCCATAAAATTCAAAAAAATGCAAACTCTTTTTCTATAGCTTAGTTTTTGTATCTAGTTTTCATAAAAATTGTCTCCAGATTTTTTAAGGATAATTAGATATTTTTTATTAGCCTTTCAAGTCTGGCTGCACATTGATCCAATGTTTTCCCTTTTCTTGATTTTTTATAAAATAACTAAAAATTAGATAATTTTGAAAAATTCACCAAAAACACTTAAAAAGATGAAAAACACAAAAACAAATTTATTTGAATTTTCTGAGCATTTTTGAATGTTGCATAAATTGTTGAATTTGCCTCTTTTAACCATTTTATTATATTTCCTTTATAACTAAAAACACAAAAAAATTTAAAAATACATAAAAAGCATCAAAAAGATATTTTATTCATTTTATCTTTTGACTACTTCGTAGGCCGATCCGGCCAATCCGTGCTTCTTGAGTTCGACCCTGGTCGCTATACCAGGTTAAATAAATAGCGAATATCGATTTTCGTGTTTTATCGATTTATCTTTAATTTCGTGGTCTTATTTTCTTGTTGAGTTTGATCTATGAGATCTGGGTCGCAACGACCCTTGATTTATTTTATCCCTACTCGGATTTCGTGGGATTTTCGGCTCATCACATACCCACCAGAGTAGCCACATCATGGAGAGTCTGTGTCTATTATAGGGAACTCACCAAGGCTACCCGAAAAGATCATTTCCCACTGCCATTCATTGACCAAATCATCGAGAAGCTAGCCAGGAAAATATTTTTCTACTTTTTGGATGGATATTCCAGATATAACCAAGTAGCCATAGCACTAGAGGATCAAGACAAAACCACCTTCACCTGTCCTTTTAGGAATTATGCATTTCGACGGATGCCTTTCGGATTATGTAGTGCCCCTGCAACTTTTCGAAGGTGTATGATGGGAATCTTTGGGATATGATCGGAGATTTTATGGAAGTATTTATGGATGATTTTCAATCTTTGGAGACTCTTTTGAGGAAACACTCGGACTTTTTGATAGAGTCCTATATGAGTGCATTGAAGTAAACCTGATATTATCATGGGAGAAATCACACTTCACGGTGAAACAAGGGATTGTGTTAGGTCATATTGTGTCAAAGAAGGGGATAGAAGTGGATCCATCAAAAATAGAGACCATCACTCACTTAGGTCCACCTGTAAATGTAAAAGGAGTTCGATCCTTCCTAGGGCACGCTGGTTTTTACCGTCGATTTATCAAGGATTTTTCAAAAATTGCCCCTTCACTCACCAAGCTACTTGAGAAAGACCAAGATTTTACATTCACCGAGTAAGCATTCGAGTCCTTCACTCTTCTGAGAAAAATCAACACTGAAGCATCCATATTACAACCCCCTGATTGGACTCTTGAATTTGAAATCATGTATGATGCTTTTGATTATGCTGTTTGGGCAGTATTGGGTCAAAGGAAAGATGGAAAACCATATGCCATCCACTATGCCAGCAAAACCCTGGATGGTGCCCAAAAGAACTACACTATGACTGAGAAAGAACTGGTGGCGGTGGTATTTCCACTAGAGAAATTTCGGTCTTACATCTTAGGTTCCCACATCATAATCTACACAGACCACTCTGCTTTGAAATATCTCCTCACAAATACATATGCTAAGCCTAGACTCATTAGGTGGGTATTACTACTCCAAGAATTTGATTTAGAAATTCGAGATAAAGCCAGAGCAAAGAATGTCCTGGACGACCACCTTTCGAGACTCCCTCCATCAATCACAGATACAATCCCAATTTCTGATAACTTCCTAGATGAAAGTATCATGTCTGCCTCTCAACTCCCTTGGTACACATTCATCGTCACTTCCACATTTCCTGATGACCGACCAAGACATAAGAAAGACAAAACTAAAGCCCAAGCCTGATACTACTACTGAGAAGACCCTTTTCTCTTCAAAGAGGGTACTGATTTGATAGGTAGACGATGTATCCCTGAATCTGAAGTCAACAATATCCTAACTCACTGCCACACTTCTAGGTGTGGAGGACACCATTTAGGGAAGCACACAACCTCTAAGGTCTTACAATGTGGTTTCTATTTTCCTACACTCTTTAAGGATGTCCTTCATTTTGCTCAATCTTGTCCTGCCTGTCAAACCAATGGAACAATGACCCGACGCAACATGATGCCCCTCCAACCCGCACATATATTCGAAATCATTGATACTTGGGGAATAGACTTCATGGGACCTTTTACCATCTCACAAGGCTATCAACACATCATGTTCGTTGTTGACTATATGTCCCGTTGGGTTGAAGCCATTCCCACTCGCGTTGCTGATAGCGCCACTGCTATCAAATTCCTGACCAACCTTTTCTCTCGATTTGGATTACCTAAAGTGGTCATTAGTGATGGTGGAACCCATTTTCTGAATGCTTCAGTTAAGAATTTACATAAGGAAAATGAAGTCGAACACCGTGTCTCAACTGCCTATCTCCCACAGAACAATGGAATGGCTGAGCTGTCAAATCGAGAAATGAAGACCATCTGCCAGAAAATTTCCACTCTAATCGTAAAGATTTGTCTCAACACTTACCTTCTACTCTTTGGGCCTACCGCACGACTTTCCGCACACCCTTAGGAATGAGCCCATATCGGTTAGTCCATGGAAAGCCTTGCCATCTACCGGTTGAGAACCACCATAAATTACTCTGGGCGACCAAGAAATGCCATTTGGATTATGATGAGGCTGGAAAGAGAAGACCATTGGATTTATCTGAACTGGAAGAATTGAGATCACAAGCCTATGACAACAGCTTGTTGTATAAAGAGAAAATCAAAATATGGCACGATGCGAACATTTCGAGGAAAACATTTCAAGAGAATCAAAAGTTCTGGATTTTTGATGTAAAATTGAAACCATTCCCACGAAAGCTGAGATCAAAATGGAAAGGACCATACATTGTAACCCAAGTTTTTGATAATGGCTCAATAGAAATATGTGACCCACACACCAAAGCCACTTTCAGAGTCAATGGTCAAAGATTACAACCCGTTGTTGAAACCTCTGACCTATGTATGTTTGTACAACATACCTTCTACAGGAACAATAAGCAGTACAAATTGCCGAGCTAAGGCTTTAAAACATGCATTCTCGTGAGTTTCTCCTCACAGGTATCTTTTCTTATTTCTTGTATGTTTATTTCACTGCATTGCATTAGATAAGTATGGGGGCACACCTCTCTCCAAGTAAACAAAGATCACAAAACAAAACACAAAAAAAATCTTGCCCACCCAATCTGATGGTCCTTTTTGTTCACCATGAGGACATGGTTTTTGACAAGCATAGGGGGTATCAACATGTTTTCAAAATTAAATTGCAAAATAAAAGAAAGAAAAAGAAAAGAAAATCACCAAAAATATGACCTTCCTAATCTTATTGAGAAAACAGATCTTTGCTACATAGATTATAGACTGAGGTTGAGTTGGCCCTAATCCACTTAACTTCATCAGAATTTCACTAGGCATGAGTTTTAAGCTTTCTTCAGGTCCATATGGTTTTTATTCTCTTAGTTCCACTAACTCTACTGGTGAATGAACTTCTGTATCTAACTAGATCACCTGAGCAACTAGTAGCACTCTTAAACTCCTCAGTGGATATTAAGCAAACTGCACATTGCACTTAGCTTGATTGAGTTTATTTTACGAGATACAATTACAATCTAGTTGAGGTGAGGAGTTGTCCTCTTGGTTGTCCCAATGCCTGAGCCTTGTCTATAGTCAGTGAAGGAACTTCACTCAGGGGAAACATGATCTCTCTAGTCTAAGTATGCCGGCAAATAAGCAAGTATCGTGCCTCCAAAGTCTATATTAAGCCGATACTACCGTTGATGCCAAACCCAAAACAAAAACACCACAAAAAGGCACATCACAATACAAAAAGAATGCGAAAAAACCACCAATCATGTAAAGATGTGCGAAGCAAAAGCAATGAAATATGACCATCAAATAACCCTTCTCCACCAAAAAGTTGTGGTAGCAGCCCAATGATGCTACCTAATTTCTTAAAAGAGGCCCAGGGTTATGGTCTGCAAAAGGAAAAAATGAGAGCAACGGACCAAAGCGGTCTATGGAAAACCTCAAAAATTAAGTCCCAATCTCCAATAAACTACGATCTATTTTTATGCTGACATACTTGGGTGAAAAGAGAACATGCCTGAATTTAGGTGATGACTGAGGCTATATGTGTAGGGAATCATTCGATACCTTGATAGATTGTATTGTTAGCTCGTTCTCTTGACTCACAAAAGCTACAACAATACTAACACTTTTTATATCCATTCAAGGTTAAAAAGAATACTTGTTGCTTAGAGATGAGCTGATTTGATCGATCTTTTGAAACCATGTCTCATTTTATTGGAACTGAGAGGCTGTTGAAACAACAAACTCAAGTCAAGCCAACAATTCGAACAAATCATTAATCCATGGGTCGACTCTACTGAAGTTTGTGTATTTGTGTGGTTAGGCTCTGAAAACTCGAGACTTTGTGGGTATGTCTGCTGCAAACCCTCGCCCAATTTATCTTGACTATTTTCCTTGTCCTTCATTATTACTTATCTTATTCTTGCTCAAGCCTAGCAAGATGTAAGTATGGGGGTATGATGATCACATTATATACAACTATAATATACTTGAATTATATGGAGTACAACCTTAATATTGATTTATAAAACTCCAAATTCACATAATCTGCATCTAATTTACTCCATTCACTCAACAAAGAAAACCATTTTAATACATACAAAGGACGGCTAATCAAAGTATATAATTTATGCTTACATATCTGGATAAAAATTTCAACGATCTCTATTTAAATAAATGAACTACATCCAGCATTGAGAGTGATAATTATCTGAGTTCAATATCAAAATAAAACTTAAATTTAAAATCATTAGAATTATATTGATACAAGATAGATGGAAAGAGAGACATGTAAAATCCAACACATTGAATTTGACTCTACAAATACATCTCACACTTTGTTGGAAAGAAATTGGGAGGTCACTTTTTGTAAAAAATCCAAAGCACTTCCCCATGTACCATGAGCCTCACGTACAACACAAGTCCCATGCATACTCTTAAAACTCTCTCTCTCTCTCTCTCTCTCTCTCTTTCCCATATAAAGTAGCCGCACATGATCCATGCAAAGAATTAATTCCTCATGCATTTATAATGATATTTTGTCTTTATATGCATGGGGTGTTTCCCTTTATTGCAAGCAACCTTCATCTATAAAAGCATGCATGACATATGAAGAACACACAATAGACTCTCTCTCTACTTTCATCTTTTTTGCAGGAAGGAACACAACCCCTCAATGCATTCCACTCTCCCAGACGCAGCCATCCCCCGACGCTACCTCCTCCTCCTCCTCCTCGGTTATTGTTCCAGCCTCGCATCGAACCAGCTACGACTGGGTCAAGGTTGCCACTCCCTCCAGTCCGCACGCCGCTGTGTGCGGCCCCTTTTTCTCCAACCCGCAGCTGCGCACTTCATCCTTCAGCCACCTTCGCGGCCCGTAGCCCGTCCTTCACACGCAGTAAGCAGTTGTGCCCCTCTCGAATGCCTCCATGCGACCTCTTCTCTAGCACACACGCCTCGCGCCTCGTATATGTCACCTTCCCATCCAACACGCAAGTAACCAGCCTCCTCCTCAACGCTCTCTTTGGGCATCCAAGTAACTTCACAACCGGCTCCATCATCATCGTCGTTGTCGCCGTATCCCATCTGGATTCCAAAATCTTCAAGAGAGAAGAATTCCTTTCCCATTTCTATATCACTCTCACATTTTATCACATTATTATTCTTGCTTGAGTTAAAATTGATGGAACTTTCTGGTAATGTCTTTTCCCGGTTGTATTTTTTCTTTAATACATGTAATACAACTCCCATTCCATTTTGAAATATTGCAAATGATATCTCATTTCCTCCATCTTAAATTGCGATTCAACCCTTGTTTTCTTATTTAGCCGCACCCATACCCTCTGTCATTTATTTCAAGTCCTAACAAACATTTTCATCGTAGACTACATCTTACCGTTAAAATCTCCTTAACATGATTTTTCTTTCATCGTGATAAATTAGAATTTTAATCAAATTTGAAAAAAGAATAAAAATTGTGAGTTTGTTTAGTCCCTGCGGATACGAACCTCTATTTGTAATATACATCTTTTATATTTTTCATCATGCTTGTAGTTGTAATATTATTTATTTGATCTCGATTCTCCGTGGTAACACAACAGCTTGATAAAATTATCTTTTTAAACTGCGAAAAATCTTGTCAACAAGCAACCACTGTTGGATCCGCCCCTCTTCTTCTAATCTCGACCATCCATCCAAGGGGTAGACATTTTGTGCACACACCCCTTTACTTATGGTATTTTACACGTGTGTCACGGTCATCTAAGAGCCTCTGAATGCCACGTGATCAGTGACAAATTTTGCATCAATACCCCTGCATTTTTGGCATATTTTAGGAAGTTCTAGAGTATCTTTTGAACCGCAGTTTCGTTCTTATGTTTCCGTCTATACCCCTGCACTTAAACATTCATAAATCGACATCTGAACTCTATTTTTTGTAAGATTTTTTGTTAGAAAGCTTCTTTGAAGTTCTACATAATGTTTAATTTCAAAATATTTTGATGTACGAACTATAAATGATGAAAATTTTGAATTCAGAGTATTGATTTGTCTTATTTTATTAATAACTCTTTATATAGTTGAGATCACTTGCTCATTTTTGGATATGTTGTAGGAATTTGTAGGGCCGAATTTGTATTAAAATTTCATCAAAAGATATTACGACTTGTGTCTTGTAGAATTTGTACAATATTTTGAGTGATTGATTTATTTCTGAAGCACCTTTCATATATTTCAAAATCTAAAAATATGTCCATGTGACCTAATTTTGTTCTACATTCACGGATTTTATTGTATTTTTATCCTGTTGTTGAATAGTTGAAAAATCAAAAACATCATTTCTACCTTTTGCTGTCTTTTATTTTTAATATATTCATTACATCTCATAAAAATACTAAAAAATACTGTAGCTTCCCCTCATCTATATCTATATCATATCCGAAGCGCGTTTAGTAATATTAGGTCTAGTGTCGAAAAACTCAAAAACACTTCAAAACTTGCAAAAATCACTAAAAATTGAAATAATGTCAAAAATCCAAAAACAAGTCTTGTTTTCTTTTATCTTATCTTCTCTATCTAGCAAAAAATATAGATATAATTTTAGGACTTCATGTTTAGCAATTGGTAGTATTTTTTAGTGTCCTTTTTTCCTTATTTTTTCAAGTATAGAATTGCTCGTTTATCTTATTACTTGCAATTTTCTAAAATTTCTTAAAACATTTGAAAATTAATTAAAACACCAAAAATATTTTAGAATCTTTATTTTGAATATATTTGATATATTTTAAAAATCCAAAAATATTTTCTCTTGTTCTTTCATTTATATCTCTTTCTCAACATATATATATATATATATATATTTCATTATTCTTTATATCATTACTATTATAATTTTATTTATAAATATAGAACTACAAAAACATTTGAATATTTAAATATAAAAAAATAAAAATTAAAAACCCACAAAAATAGCTCTTATATAGATAAATACATCACAATTACTTTTGTGCATCATTGCCCTGATCTATCCTGCATGTTCCCTGTGTTCGACACACTACACATACTTGCACACTATACACTTATTTGTTTTAGAGTTATAATAAATTTTCACTCCACATCTTGCTTTTCATTATTTGATCATTATTGTTGGATAATTGTTGTTTGAAGTTGGGTTTCGTGTGAGGTCAACGCATCGACTGGATTTCTCGCCTTGTGAGATCTCTAGACCCCTGCAAAAATCCTGTTCAATAAATGGTGTCGTTGCCGGGGTGCAACAACGTTTAGATTGGGATTCATTTTTTATTGTGATTATTTGTCTATTTTTGAGCTTTATTCATTTAATATTATTGTTTGATTTGTCTAACCACCCTCTCTTGTTGACTTTGTGCGAGGAACCATGGATCGAGGGATGCGCTCTACCTAAGGCGCCTGTGCACCCACCTGAAGCTGGCTTCAGCCTGCCAACCTAGCTCAAAGAAGACTTAGAGAATTTTTGAAGACCGAGCTCTATTGACTTTGTTGTATTTATTTGTGTAACTTTTATGAGAGAGAGACTCTATTATTGTAATAATACATGTACTCTGAACTCTGGACATCGGGCTCAATTTCCAAGTGTTTGTTCACTTGGGGGCTCACCGCAGTTTTGCCGCATTTTCATCACCTTTCTTCATTTGTTTTTCGATTTTGGTTTTCTTTATTTTGTGTGATTGAGACCTTAGTTTTAAGACTGCTTGCGATAGATTAAGGCCAAACACTTAAAAACATTTGCCCGTACCAATAGTGATGTTTGGACTTCGGAACCCCATGCTGCGAGAGTTCTCCATACAATGCCTGCAGGACCCATTGTTGTGGGCATCGAAGAGATACCAAGATCGGACACTTCGGTTCTATTTTAAGTCATTAGCATTGGTTCTTCACGATAATAGCACTTTTTGAAACTCAGGGTGATTTAATCAGCTTGCATTTGCATATAGTCTAGGTTTCAATTATGCTGAGCATCTTTGCTTGTAGAGTGTTGGAGGCAAGGTGAGCATTTACACTTTAGTATCCTTCATCATTTTGCCGCTTGCATTGCTTTTCCGACTCTCGCTCTGATTTTTCCAACCTAGGTGCTAAGTGAAATTGACTCGTCCTTAGGTTCGTGCATTTCTCACTAAAAATCCAAAAAAAGTGATAACCAATAAAATTGGGACTGCAAATATTACTTGACCCTAAAATCAACCAAATAGAAATATTTATCTTGAGGCGAGTAATCCCCTCATTGTCTTCACTTTTAACTGCTCGTGTACACACTAAGGACTAGTGCCAAATCCTATTAAGCCTCCTAAGTGTTTGTACAACATTTTGACTTCTTACCTAACTCTAAAATAGACAAGATAAACAGACCGCTCTTTTTTTACATTTTCTACCGAGTTGAGTAGGTGAATTGAGGGTTTTTATTGTGTGAGTTTGTCTTGTGATTGTTTTGTGTGCATTTTAGATTGGCTCCGCGCATTTGCGCCTTTTTCTCACTTCTCTTGACTTGACTGTCATGTTCTCCTGATCATTTTCCTCTTGTTTCGAGATGGCCGACTGGAGCGTATTTTATCCAGACTTTGCAGATCTTGCATTCACTCCAGTTGGTCAACATCACTTTTTTCAAGAGGACTTTTCTCCTGACTTTTATACATATCCTCATCATCCACAGATTCAGACCTCGGATTTTGACCCACCTCCACCTTCACATTTCCCTTTACATCTACCCGAGACTGATCTGTTGGAGTCACCTCTCATGATTTTCACTCTTGAGACATTGACCCAGTTCATCGAGCATATGTACTCGAGGATTGTCAACCTCACTTGCCTTAATAAGAGCCATATTGATGCTTCACGATCTGATGATTTGGACTTGATTGAGGAATTCCATGAGAGCTTGCAATCGCTCAAAATATGAAAAATATGAGAAAATTTTAAAAATCCAAAAAAGATTTCGGGAGACCTTTGGTTGATTCAGATTGTGAGGAGAGGTTCCACTTGCCAGACCATTTGACCACACATCCACTCACATCTAGTTCCACGTTTGACCCAAGGATGTCGTTGTACAGACTGCTCTTGGCATGCTTCATGAAGATGTTGATTCTGACTTCCTCCCTAATATGGAGGAGGTCCAAAAATTCAAAAAATGTTGACTGAACTCGAAGTAGTGGCAACTATTCTTGAGATCATTGATGTCCCACTTCGCCAAGTGATGAGAACTCCACCAACTAGGGTTAAGTATCAAAGTAGATCAAGGTCGTTGCGACCCCAATTAGCGAAGCGAAGTCAACAAGAAAAGTAAGACCACAATTAAAAGCAATCAAGCACAAAATCTCTAGAAGCGGTCTCTGCTATTTATTTAACATGGTATAGCGACCTGGCTCGAACACTAGGAGCACGGGCTAAGCCTACGAAGTAGTCGAAAATCAGGAAATACAAGAACAATTTTTGTGGTTTTTAATTTGCAAATTATATATATATATATATTCTAATATGAAAACAAATAAGAAGATAAAGGGAAATCAACCTCAATAATTTTTATTAAGACTAAAAATATCAAAAAATGCGAAATAAAAGTATTTTGTATTTTTCAATTATGTAGTAATTTTTTGTAATTTTCTATGGTTTTTCTGTTTTTTATATATATTCTAAATGAAATAAAGCCAAAATAGCAAAATAGTGTACAACCTAGATAATAAGGCAACTTAAAAAATGTAGAGTGCCCCAAATGTCTGGTTGTAATTTTATGTCAAAATATAGATGAAAAATATCTAATTACAAAAATTTAAAAAAACATTTTTTATAGAATTTTTATTATTTTTTATAAGTTTTTTGATCTTTTGTGATTTTTAGGGGTTTTATAAAAGATAATGGAACCAAAACGCTATAGAAATTAAAACAAGCTAAAATACGTAAATATAATTTTTGTAGAATTTTTTAACGTATTTTTATATTTTTTTATATATTTTCTAAAATAGACAGACTTTTTTTATAGGTTTTTTATTTTTAGAAAATATCAAATAAAGTCAAATTACGTCACAAAAATTACCAAAAATATTACATAGTAGAAAAGCTACTGGTAATGTTTGGGGAATTTATATAATTAAAAACACGGCACACAGGATGTAGGGATCTAAATGAAAATAATCATAACAAAACCAAAATGTCCAGGGGTATCACTGTAAAATTCCCACGAAATTCAAGCACATGCGCAATACAACGTTCACAGGGGCATAAATACAATTTAAGAAAATATTTCATTCAAAGACTAATCATCAATGACTACAGGATAAAATATGCAAAAATGCCACAGTGCACATGATCAGGTATGTGTTTTCATACATATAGGAATAAAGTGCAAATAACAGAAACTTTAGCGACTAATGTGCAAATAGTTTAAACTACAACTTTATTTGACAGACTAAAACATAAAGTATAAAAAGTGAAGGGGAAAGTGCAGTATACCCTCGAGGCACGTGAGGAGCGTGTGGGACCACGTGGCGGTCACTTGCGGGAGAGTGAACGCGCGGCTCTGATCCTTTGCGATGGCAGATCTGACGCCTTGGGGAATGTCTCCTACGTGTGACGCAAATGTGTTAGGAGGTGTCAAATCAATGGCTCAAAGGCTGTAGCAATGGATGTCTATGATGCAAATTGGTGCTCGGCTCCTCATGTAACGGTGAAGGAGGACGGTGGATGAACTTGGGGCTGGCGAACTTCGAAAAAGGATGGGCACGAATCCTCATGGCGGAACAAGACTCAAACATGCTGAGCACCTCCAAGAAGGCACTCTACATCGAGCAAGGGAGTCTGATCCTCTAGAGGACGGTCGGATGGAGTAGATGGCGTAGCTTCGGCTGGAGCAGCTCTGTCGCACAACTGGAAGATCATAAGGGCTCCTCAGGGCTTAAGGGTACCTGCAATGCAATGCCAGGACTCGGGGCTACGCTCTGATCCGGATATTGGAGCTGGAAACTAAAGAAGCGGAGGGGGGTGACATTCGATCTCCAGCGAAGGTGGTAGGGAAGATCTGGGCCCGAGTCTCGATCCAGAGATCAAGGCTAAGGATGATCAGGTTGCGAAGCAAGATGGAGGGCGAGTGTCCGAATCGATCGAAGCGACTAGATGTGGAAAATGAGGCTTCCACCAGCTAGTCGGAGCGGATGGAAGTGTGGCAGCAACGGAATGAGAAATCAGATCAAAACGGGAAATGCGGAGGTTGTAAGGAATACTTGGAGATCTGGGTGTGCTCCTTAACTCCATGCGAAGATGACCGCCGGGGTGATGGCCTCAACCTCAATGCGGAAGGTGGGAGAGGCTTCTCAGAGTGGAAGTCTGACCACGAAGGCTGAGCGTCGCCTTTACTACACCAAATCGTGATCTGAAGGGTGCTCCAAGCAGCTGTCACTTAGCTGGAGGTGTCTACAGGTTGAGAAGGGAGCGAGGTACGAGATACCAGTCCATGGAGGTGGAAGAAAATATTTATAGGTGAGCTGAGGTTCTGGAAAGCTCGGAGTGAAGCGCTTAACCCTAGAGAGAATCAGATTCGGCACTGGACTTGCGAGGATGTCAGATGTTCGAGGATTATCGGGTCCAAATCCCAAGGTAGAAGGCGAGGGGAGTCTGGCTGGAAAATTCTGAGAAGAAGCTCCAGCGAAGAGGATCCGGGTCCGACCCGGGAAGAAGGCGTCGTTGACCCACCGTCAATAATCCAGGCGACAAATCGGAAAATCAGAATTTACAAAATGCTTATAAAATCAATAAAAAATAATAAATGGTTTTTAGGTAAAAAGTTATAAAATGAAAATTGTTTGTGATTTTTAAACTATTTTCAATGATTTTAATTTTTTTTTTGAAAAATAAATTAATCTATACAGTATAGTGTATTATATACAGGTATAATATACCTATGTATTTTATATAATTATTTTTATTTTATTATTTTTAAACAAAACCCAAATTTTATATTTTATTTATTTACAAAATAACTTTTGGAGTAAAACTAATTTTATTTTTATTGTTTATTTAAAGGTATATAATAAATAGAGAAGAGAGCATGTGTACATGTATCTTGTACAAGAGAGAGGATTTTATTTTTATTTTTATTTTTCTAACTTTTGTTTTATTTTAAGGACTATGTACAAGGAGGTAAAAAGAATCTATTATTTTTATTTTGTCAAAAATAATTATTTATTTACAGCAATGATGTGTACAACATAGAGTAGGCCATGTCTCTCTCTACTAGTTTTAGTTGGCGATCAGGCCAAAGCTTGGCCTTCTCTTGGGGCTCGGATCACGCTGTATTTATTCTAAATACCTCCTTCCTTTTTTTTCTTTATTCTTTTATTTTTGTACAAATACATTCTAATTATGTATTTTTAACAAATGCATGCATAATGTATAGTTTATTGTATTTACATCTATTTATATGATGTTTTACCAAGATCATTAGCTAAAATAAAAGAATGAAGAGTGATGATCAGGGATTCATCACCTCCCTATACTTTACCTTTACTAGTCCATTAGCAAACACTTATTTGAAAAAGAAGTGAAAAAGAGAAAGAAAAGAAAAGAAGGAGAATCGAGGTTGATTATTAAACTTGTCTCCATTAAATTGAAGTATGGAGCTCAGTCAGACCTTTGGATTAATGATTTGTCAAAACCTTATTTGGATCTATGTTTAAGACTCAGCAACATCTAAGTTCCACCATTCTATGGTCAAGGCTCCTCAATAATCCAGATCAGAACAAGTCTACATACACAAACTCTAATGACCGTGCATCTTTCCTTGTACAATGTAAGTGATATGTAGCTCCCCACCTCAGAAATGACAAACAAACAACCCCCATCAACAAGGTAACTCTAATGCCCTAGTCCAACGACTCTTTCCTCGAGGAGTAGGGCATTCCCTTCTAAGTTCAAGTTCAACCAGCACAAGAAGAGGGGAAAGAGGAGAATGGACCATGACCAGTGTAGTCATGTATCACTAGGAGCCCAACCAGTGTTGCTAAGTCTCACGCTGCTAACTTCATGAGATGAGAATGGGTGACATAAGATTTGCTTTGTCTGGCTACATACACTCCGACAGGCATTTTATTTTCAATCAGGCATGTCCACTTTTTCGGAGTTTTTCTTTCTTTTGCACATTTTTTTTCGATGTGCATATGTACAACATATCTACTTGGTGCAACATATATACATAAGGACTTTTTCCTCTTGAGCCAGGAGACTATCCCTCTTTTAAAGCCATATTGTAACCCACAACTCCTGTCTTTAGACCTCAACACCACCAGACCAAGTTGAGACGCACTTCCTTCACTAAAAGAAGATGAGAGGTTCCGCTTGGAAGTACTACCCTCGTATGCTACCCCAAGCCAAGGGAAACTGCCTCCTTACTACGTCATCTGTAGAGAGCTTTGTGTGTAAGGTGTTGGTGCAAGTAAAGCCATTATCTGTGAGAGTCATGTGTGTGTTGTTAAGTGTTCTACTTGGGCTCTTCAAGATGATATGTGATCATAGCCTAGTGGCCTCAAAGAATTAAGTCACCAATGGAGCTGAAGAGTCTCAACCCTAAGTCATATAAGGTTCCTCTTGGAATTAAGTGGATTAAGATTTTAACCAAGCTCCATTTTCCAATTTAATTCCAAGCTAGTTTAAATGTCAATCATGATTCAAAAGAATGTACAAGTATCTACAAAAATATTTTTATGCAATATTTTTGAAAATGTGCAAAATTTTTGGAAAATGTTTGAATGAATGCATGGATGCAAAAGTTTTGCAAGCTATTTACAAATATTTACACATGGGTTTTTGCAAGCTTTTATTTTTCAACCATTTTCCAAAAAAACATTTGTACTATATACATAGTTTTGATACCAAAAGTATTTGCAAACTTTTTTACACTCAAAACATTTTTACAAACGTTTGTACAAAAATAATTTTTATAGATAGCTATGTATGTGAAAGAAAGGATTTTATGTACAAGAAGAATTTTAAAATTTTCATGACTTTCGAAAGAAGGATTTTATCCATTTTATTTATTAACACACTTACACTAGGTACGAGTTATGGCTAACGTATATATGTAATATATACGATGTCCCCCTATACTTAGCTCGAATGATGGCATTAGAGTGAATCAAGAGCGAAGAATAAGTAGACATAACTCGTGATTGGTATAAAGAAGTGAAAAGGAATGCTATACTACATTGACGAATCAAACAATGGTATGAAGGGGCCTCGGTGATTCCCCCTATACTTAGGATCGAGTAATCCTAAGTTTAGAAGACTATACATAAAGGGACAACCGAGTGATAGAATGTACAGGGTCTACCCCCCATACTTTGGGTGAAATATCCCTAAGTGTAGGTGGCAAAACAGAGGCAAAAAGAATCAAAAGAATAATCAAGAGTCTGACACCCCCCATACTTAGGGTAAAGTGCACCCTAAGTATAGCATAATCACAAGATGCAGATGGGGTGTTATACTAAAGAATGAGATGATATGAACATCTTGATCTATACAAGGCAGAAGACAGTGATAATCAGGCATGGGATGCAACTGATGTGATCCAAAGACCACATCTCATACAAAATGAATTGGGATGACGTTAATGATCAGCGGCTCATGATCTATATATGGTTTGAGTCGCTGACCATTAACACAAATGGTGGATTCATATGACATCTCAAATATGTTGATACTACCATTGTCATGTACCTTTAGGACCAGTTATGGTCCTTTCCACTTACTCTGCAATTTCCCTGGAAATAATCTAAGCCTGACATCAAACAACCATATTCTCTGATCTGGCTCAAATTGCTTATGGCTGATATGAGAATCATGCCATATATTCACTCTCTCCTTGTAATGTAGGCTAATCGAAAAGGTTGTATCTCAACATCTCTAGGGCTGCCAATTCTACCTTTCTTTGTTCACTATGCTCTTTGGATCCAATAATATATCAGTAACAACCCGTAGTGACTTGTTCCTAATCTCAACAGGTAAATGGCAGGGCTAGCCATAAACGAGAAGAAAGGGAGATGTACCCAAAGGAGTCTTGAAGGAAGTCTGATATGCCCGCAAGACCGAGTCCAAAAGTTGTGACCAATCCTTTCGGTCTAGGTGGACTGCCTTCTGTAATATCGTCTTGATCTCCCTATTCGATACTTCAGCAATTGGTCTGAGGATGGTTTGGAGTGGCGACATGATCGTCTATGCTGAACTCGTTAACAAGGGTCTTTACCTTGGCGTTGATAAAGTGAGATCCACTGTCAGCTATCAATACTCTAGGCACCCCGAAATGTGAAATGATATTCTTCCTCAAAAATTTGCAAAGCATCCTAGCATTTGTAGTTCGGGCGGGTATGGCCTCATCCCAACGACTCACATAGTTAATAGCAAGCAGAATGTACTCATATCCCTGACTCTTAGGGAATGGACCCATGAAATCAATTCCCCATGCATCAAAAACCTTGTAGAAGTGAATGGGATGCATCGACATCATATCACGCTGTCCACAAGCGCCCATCCTCTGACACTCAGTACACCTCTTCACGAATTCATCAAAATCCTTGAAGAGGGTAGGCCACCATAAGCCGGATTGGAGCACTTTCTGTGTTGTTCTCCTCCCTGAGTGATGTCCTCCTACCTCAAGCTTGTGGTTGTATGTGAGGACGCTATGGTGCTCCTCCTGAGGAATGCATCGACGCCAGATGCTGTCCCCTCCTTCATGATAAAGGATGGGATCCACCCAATGGTAGGACTTGGCCTTCGCAAGGAAGGTCTGAAGTCGCTACCTGAGCCAACCTTGTGGATTTTTCTTGGAGACAAGATAGTTCATAATGTCGGCGCACCATGGGAGCTAGGCGAGAGCAAGGATCACCTCATCTGAGAAGGTCTCTGAAATCAGATCAACTGTTCGGATTCCTCAAGATGCTCTAATCGGGAGAGATGATTCGCCACCACATTCTTGACTCGAGGTTTATCCTTAATCTCAATATCAAACTCTGTAGTTGAAGGATCCATCTAGTCAATCTCGCTTTGGCATCCTTCTTTGCCATGGGGTACCTGATGGCGATATGATCTATAAAGATAGTTACTTTGGATCCAATAATATATGATCTAAACTTATCCAAGGCAAAAACTACATCTAGCATCTCTTTCTCAGTGATAGTGTAGTTCCGTTGCGCGGTATCTAATGTACGAGTAGCGTAGTGAATGGCAAAAGGTACTCCATCCCTCCTCTGTCCTAGCATGGACCCTATGGCAAAATCAGAGGCAACCGTCATGATCTCGAATAGGAGAGACCAATCAGGCGGCTGAAGGACAGGAGTCTCAACAACTAAGATCTTGAGAGTTTTAAATGACGCAAGACACTTACCATCTACAATGAAATTAGTGTCTTTGGTCAGCAAATCAGTCAACGGTTGGGCAATCCGACTGAAATCATGAATGAATCGTCAGTAGAAACCGACGTGCCCCAAAAAAGACCGTAACTGTTGCATGTTAGATGGTGGATTGAGTTTCCTGATGATATCCACCTTGATCGGATCAACCTCCATGCCCCCGTTGGAGGTGATATGACCAAGCACCATCCCTTGAGTCACCATGAAGTGACTCTTCTCCCATGATAAAACAAGATGAACCTCAATGCAACATTGAATGACACGGTCTAGGTAGTCAAGACAAGCATCAAACCCTTCACCAAAGATCGAAAAGTCATCCATGAAGACCTTCAAAAGTCACCCACCATGTCCGAGAAAATGGACAACATGCACCTTTGGATTGTCGCAGAGGCATTACATGGACCAAAGGGCATCCGTCTGAAAGCATATGTCCCAAACGGATAGGTGAATGTCATCTTGTCCTGGTCTTCGGGCGCAATGACCTCCTTATTGTAGCCGGAGTACTCGTCAAGGAAGCAGTAGTGACTCTTCCCAGCTAGCCTCTCTATAATCCGATTAATAAAAGGTAGCGGGAAATGATCCTTATTGGTGGCCTGATACAATCTTCTATAGTCCACACAGACCCTCCAAGAAGTGGATACCCGGGTAGCTATCTCCTCTCCAAACTCGCTCACAACTGTAGTGATGCCCGTCTTATTAAGCGCCACTTGTAATGGATTAACCCACTTGGAGCCGGAGGTGGGGTAGATAAAATAGGCGCTCCACCATTTCAAAATTTCCTTCATGATAACTTCTCGAAGATTCGGGTTCAGCCGTTGTTGGAACTCACGCGATGGCTTAGCGTCCTCTTCGAGATAGATATGGTAGGAGCATAGAGCCGAACTTATCCCTTGGATATTAGCTACACTTCATCCTATCTCCTTGCGGTTCCTTTCAAGAACCTCCATCAAACGATATTCTTGCTCTCAGTCAAATCTGCTGAGATAATGACTGGGTACATCTCATGCTCACCCGCAAGGAATCTATACTTCAGCAATTGCAGCAAGGGCTTCAATTCAGGACAATTGGGAGCAGTAAAATCTGGCCTCTAAAAGGTCTGAGTAAATGCAACCAGATCTGTATGAGTGAACTCTCGCTGATCATGCAAAACTGGTGAAGACGGCCCTGCTGGTGTATCTGTAGTCGGTGCTGGCATGGTCTCCATATTAGCTGCTAGCTCTGTGGAAATCAGACACGGAAGTAAATCATCAAACTCTGCCCAATCTATGTCTGAGTCTGAGGGATCTGAATCCGAATCACAAGAAATGTACTCTGCCTCGCTATCGTTAACACGATCTTCAGTCTCAAATGTGTCCTCTACCAAGAGTGTGCTCTCCAAACTCTCCTCTGTTGGAATATGTGAATATGACAAATTTGAAGGTGAGAGAAGGGTTCGTGAAATGGGATCGGACCATGAGGATTCATCATCAGTGATCACAAAGTCGCACTCCTGGTGGATGTCTTGCTCTGCCTCTGTCATCTGCTTTGTGTCACTGTGCTGTTCTAAACAAGTTGAATCTCATGCTCTAGTGTCATTGATCGTCTCTATTTGTATACTCCCTCCCATGACGCAAAAGTATACCTTCCCGCTATCAAGGTCGGACAATGCCTTGGTTGTGTCCAAGAATGGTCGTCCTAAAATGATGGGGGTATCGATCACAGATTAGGGAATATCCATGTCCAAAACACAATGAAGTCCATGGGGAATTTTAGGCCCTAAATTGTGACGACCACGTCCTTCAACAACCGCTTCGGCCTCTTGACAGATCTATCAGCAAATTGAAGGACTGTCTTGCTCTGTAGAAGAGGGCCAAACCCAAATCGGTCGATTAAGGTTGCCTGAAGGAGGTTGATGGAAGAGCCACTGTCTAATAGAGTCTGATCAAATCTCTGCTCATGAATATGGCATCTGACATATGGGGCTCCTGCATCTGGCCTCTTGGCTAGTAGATGGTTCTGGATGGCGAAGCAAGTGGCACAGGTCAGCCCATGGATCTCTGCCTGATGGTTCATCTTCTTCCTGCAGATGGTAGTCTTCTCTCCCAAGTTCTTCTGAAAGAGACGGATGTGCTCAAGTGCCTCCTGTAGAGTCAACTAAATCTGGAATCTATCAATCATCTGCCGACTGAACTCTAACTGATGTGATTTTTTTTTTTTTATTCCCCTTAGCCAAGTGGAGTGCTTGAGGGAAGGGATGGTTGGGCCTTCCTCAGATAGAGGGTTAGGAGTGAGTTCCTACTGCTGAAAAGAAATAGAATCCATACAAGTATTATCATGCATCGCATATGGACTCGAAGATGAAGAACCCTTTCCTTTATTAATCTTTTTGGTATTTTCTGTTAAAGTCCCAGGGTACAGAAATTGGAGGAAATACAACTGGAATAGAAGGGGCGGCCTCAGCACCACCTATGGCATCGTGAACTGTTGCATCAACACCACACTCTAGCACAATATCTGGATTTATAATGGCATCATTACCCGCTCTACATTTGGGGATGTGACAACCTCAATACCGTCAGCTGGATCAACATCCTTGGTGGCATCAGCACCACCGTCATCAACATCATCATCATCATCATCATCATCATCATCATCATCATCATCACCATCATCGTCGTCATCATCATCATCATCATCATCATTAGTGGCATCAGCACCTCTATCCTCCTCGTTTAGCGCTCTTGCATCCTCATGGGGTCGTCGCTCAAACGAGGCACTGCCGGCAGGCATCCTACCTCTCCTAAGTGTAACAACGTCAGCATCAAATGTATATGTAGCAATGTCACCCAATAAATAACTAGGAGTGGTAATCTCTATGAATAGTACATGCTTAGATTTTCTTTTTAGGTTATTCAGGGTGGGTTCGATCTGAGTAGGTATGGTAACCTTGCCATTGATGATCTCCCTCATCTCCTGGCGGAACTCGTCTATCTCCCGTCTGAATGTGACATGCTGCTCGAAAAGAAGGCGGGTTAGATCATTCAGTGCTGGGCTCTCATAGGCTGGCCCATGAGAACCAGACAGGCTGCCTCTTTGAAAGTGAGACTGCTGCTGGGAAGGATGAGGGGGAATCTGAGAGTACTGCTGAGGTTGTTGCTAGTGCTGCCTCCACTGTTGTCCTTGTTGGTAGGGATGAGGACCTGACTAGTAGTGCTGCTGTAGATATTGTAGGAACTAGGACTCTAATGAGGTTGGTTGTACTGTCCACCCTGAGCTGGAGGCTACAGCTGGGATGCGGCACCTCCGGTCGACCACCTGAATCTAGGATGATCTCAGCGGATTCCGGGCTGTTGTCGGTCATACCATATCCCGTTGCCTTCCATCAATGGATCTTGCTCGAAGGGGGGAGGAAGAACTACCAAGGGCTGATCCTATTGGTATACCACCATCTGAGTGTCCTAAGATGGTGGTTGCTGAAGGTAATGGTGTTACGGCTGCTGGAACGGCTCCTCCTGGATATGGTGAACCTGGAGGTGCAGAGCGGAGTGCTAGGTCGAGGTGCTGCTGCTAGGATCAGCCCGTGACCTAAGACAAGGCTGAGAAGCCCTCTGTGCCTCGTGGAGACACATGATCTGGGTCTTCAGGTCACTCAATGTCTGTTCCAGCTGGACAATCTGCGTCATGCCTAGCACTGCTTCTTCTCGATGATCCCGATGTGGTCCACCTTCTCACTGATGATGCCCATATCAACGGCCAATGATTCTCCATGTGCTGCGGATGCTGAAGATGTAGAAGGACCTGCATCGACCAGTGATATCCTTTGGTAGGACACGGTATGGGGTGAGGGTTTCCCCTGAGTGTAGAGGCGGGTCTGGGACATGACAATGTAGTTGTCAGTCATCTCCTCATATATGGCCCAAACATGATCCTCTTCTTTGGCAAAATAAGAACCCCCACAAGAAGCATTCACGAGTCCCTACAGCTCTGATGTCAGCCCACAAAAGAAACTCTATACTAAATTGGGCTTGGATATATCATGGTGTGGACACCGGTCAATGAGCTCGTGGAAACGATCCCACACCTCATGGAACTGCTCGTTGGGAATCATGGAGAAATTGTTGATCAGAGCTCTAGTAGCATTCATCCAGATGAGTGGATAGTACGTGTTCAAGTACTCGGTCCGGAGCAGTTCCCAAGAAGCGATGTATCTCCCTAAATGCTCCAGCCAGTAGGATGCTCTGTCGATCAAGGAGAATGGAAAAGCCATCATCATGATGGTTTCCTCGTCCACATGTCTATCATAGACCGTGCTGCAGATCATCTCGAATTCCTGGAGGTGAAGATGCAGTTCCTTGGTGGCAAGACCATGGAACTTGGGCAACATTTGGATCGTCTGAGGTGGGAGATTGAAATCTCCTAGAATCGCTAGAAGCTGAATCCAACGGTGTGTAAGAGTTGCAGCAAGGTTGTGCAACTCTCTCATCATCCTGGATAGTCAGACTGGCTCCTATGGCTCCTCTGGATGGCCTCCTTCTCCCCCTCCACGCTCTGATATCTCTCCACCACTGGCTCGGTGAAGGATATGGTATTATCCTCAAGCGCATCACGGAAGCGTGATCCTCGTATCGGATATGACGCAGAACGACTAGTCGTACTAGTGGTTCTGTGCAGCGGAATTTAAAAAATTTTCATGCGATGAAACTACATGATCCAAGAACGATTCTCGGATCGTTTCATCTATAACCACAACAAGTATAAAGGAATACCTATTGAAGCATGGTCGATTAAGTCTCTAAGAAAAAGAGACCTCCTATCTCAAGTCCGATCGTCGGAGAGGTCGCTTGCGAGCGTGGGGATGAACCGTGAGATCCTCACAATCCAACAAGTCGATCCAAGCACGGTGAACTCCTGATCTCATCGTACGAGATCGAACGTCCTCCTTGTGAGCGTTGCACTCCAAGAAGATGGAGAACTGAAGAACATCGAAGCGGTGGCACGGTGGCGAAGGCGACGACGGCTCTCTCCTCCAGGGTTGGTGATGGCCACCATGAAATAGAGAGAGAGAGAGAGAGTTGGCGTGTGAGAAGAAATGAGAGAGAGAGAGAGTTTTCTCCAAAATTGCATAGCCCTAGAGAGCATGGTATGCCTCTCTATTTATAGGGTTTTGGGATCCATGGATCTCAATCCATGGGACATATAAAATCAATGGATGAAATTGATTTATATTCAATCCAATGGCCAGGATTGTTGTTGATAAAAACTAACAAATTATGATTTAATTTAGATAAAAATATATTTGACAAAATCAAATATAATCAATCCTAAATTACATCAATCAAATAAGGAGAGAACATACATGGAGATTACATCTCCCATGTATATCAAGGTGGACGGCCACCCATTCCAAGTAGGACTTGGTGGCCGTCCCCTTTTTTCCATATGGAGGCAATCTCATGAGATTTCATGAGATTGCATATCTCCATGGAAATCTCCATTATTATTTCCAACAACTTTTGTTGTGATTTATTCTTCAAGAATAATTCATAATTAATTTTGAGAATATTGTAATCTTGCCATTGAAAAATTATGAATCATATTCACAACCCAAAACAACATATAATTTACATTTTCAATTAATTACACAATGTGTATCCAATACACATAATAATTAATCAACAAATATAAATTATAATTAGCTCTCTCGAATACATTATAAATCACATTTATAATATATTATGAATAATTTGATATTTTTATCTACATTATTCTTATCCATAATAATTAAATCACATTTTATTATATTGGATAATTTCTACACACATCAAGATGATTAAATCACATTTAATCATTATTTCTTTAATGCTTAGATTTATGGAATTATTCGTGAACGCTTTCAAGAATAATGCAATTTCTCCGCAGATACTTGGAGATAAGGACATGGAGATTGTATTGTTCCACATATAATGACTTGGAGATTGAGATCATATCTCAAATCCAGATCCCATGGACCTCCCACAGATGCTTGATCAAATCAAGACCGTAGACCTAATCTTCTCATTGCATCTGAATCTTATTCAGATCAATGTCCAGTTCATGGACTAAGATTAGGACTTCTCTAATGAGAGGAGTCACTAAAATCCAAACCTGTTTTATCACTCCCTCGGAATGGAAGCATCATGGTTATACAATCGTTTATGATCACATCACCCTCAGGTATTCCCAATACCTGTACATCCTGCATACTGGAAGACCTATGATCATTCTGAAGATAAAGATCACTTTTACACTGTCATCTTCAGGGTTTGATTATTAAGTTTCTCAATCTTGGTCACTTAGTATTGTTATAGATCATATGTTTTCCCAAAGCATATATCTTACCTTCAAATTCATGTCATGCTTCCAAAGCATGACAACCATGCATGGAATTTGATCAGTCCCAATACCTCATGAGTGAGCTCATGTCTCCTGATTCATAAGTGAACTTGTATGATCCCTTTGAGTGATCGCATTACTCAAATGTCCTTACATGCACACCGGCTCGTCGGTGTATAGACCTTGGTTAGGTCATCAACCTATTGGTCTGCCAAATGTACACACTCAGACATATAGCAATACATCTGTCTCCGGCCAGAGGATGCATGCCTATGCTGTGACAACATTCGACATAGGTCTTTGTTATCTCGATCTCGTTAAGTCAACCCATTGACTCAACTAATCTGACATCTCCGAATCACTATTCCCCATGCATAGGACCTGCATCAAGAGGTCAGTCAGATATAAGCCATTTGAGAAAGGATTGCCATCTCCTACTCAGGCTGGAGATCATCACTTAACAATCATTTGATGATGCTTGATGAGTCATTTATCTAACTACTTAGATATTCATCCAAGCATCAGCCTCTATGATTCATTTAATGAATCAACAACTGTATGATCATCAAGTTGGCCATGGTACATAACCCTTATTGTACAGAGGGACCTTATAGTGCATTCATTCATTCAATCTCAGAAAGGGAGTGAAAATAATCAATAATTTTTATTGATAAATCATTTATTACAATAACATTTATTGTAGGAATGGTTCGCCTGGGGCTCACATTGCTAACGCTCGGTTCTGCTCTCCTCAGTTGGCTCGTATTTGCTCCATCTCTCTACGCATATCTACCATGAATGTTTCCTGGTCTCTGATTGGATGTTGTGTTGTCTCCAAGAAGGCTAACGGTATGTTGTTGATGGTGCCCTTAACCAAAACGTAGGTGGAAGTCTGGGTTGTCCATCGGTGTGCTCCTCGCTGCTGACCATCTCTCGAGTCTCTGCAAAGGCAAAAGACCCGAACTCAGGTGTCGTCAAGTGAGTGAATATGTACTTTGTTCTCTGCTCTGGCACCTCAGGACTAGTAGAAGGGTGGTCGAGGGGGAACTGGGTGGAATCAAACTCAGCTTCAGAGAGAAGGTATGGGCTCTCACGAACCAACCTAGATGAATGGGACGGAGTGCTCAAAAGCGGTGCAGCCAAGGGCTGCCTAAGGGACTTCCGACCCATCATTGTGATATGGAGAAAGGCGGATGGGTTCTGGAAACAAACAAGATTAGCAAACAAACCTCCAATTCACCTACTCAATACTGAGACCTGCTGATCGTGAAAGTTCGGTCTTTTATCTTGTCAATTTTATTAGTTGATAATTTAGTCTAACAGAGCGATTAAGCGAGCTGGTAGGAACCCGATGCTCCCAAGAGACTGGCCCAATCGCAAAGTTAGATCTTTCCCAACCAGTACAAGTTGCGGACTGTTTACCGGCTACCCGTTCAACTCGCTCTGCTAAGGATATCGTGACCTGCTTTACCAAAAACCGGAGCGATCCTCACTAGAGAACGACTAACCCCAAAACAAGTAGTCTAATGAGAGTTTAGTTATGGCTCTAGCCTAGTGTACGGGTCACTCTCTTGCACAATCAAACCAAACAATGAGGGGATTGCTCTCCCAAATCAGATTTTTAGATGAAGTATATTTTATGATCATGTTTGATTAGCAGTCCCAATTTTATGGTTATCTCTTTTTAAGTATTTTTAAAGAAGCAAGCAACGCTTAATGAAATTTTCAATTCTCCTGATTATTTATGGTCCAAAATAGGGGGAGAAGTCGAAAAAGTCGATGCGCAATCAAACATAATGATGCATGCAAAGTAAGAGATGTTTATCTGTCGTCAGCACTCTACATGCAGGGTGATCCGTGCATAAATTAAAAGACAGAAATAAAATTATTTATATGATGCAAAAAGAAAACGGCCTTAGACGAGCAATTTATACACGAGAAGAATGGTAGTTAGCTAATAAGACTAAGTCTGGAGTCCGACCTTGGGAACCACTCGGTGCCCGCCATAACGGGTCCTGCCAGTGCTGTATGTGGTTCCTCACGGCACGTAGAGTCAAGTCTGATTAAACTAACTTTTTATTATGATTATTAATTTGGTCCAATTACGAACTATATGCAAAGGAAAATAGTTAGGGATTGGGTCCTAATAAGTTATGTCACAATCAGAGAAATCCTTAAGTCTAGGGGACAAATTCTTCAAGAATCAAAATAGCAATAAAAGGTGAGAAATCAAAACCGACGAAAATCGCTGTGAGGTCCCCTGAGCACACCGGTGCTCGGTGAAACCGACCCTGATAAAGGCCAAGTCTAAACTGTCCAATATCTTTGAGTCCTTGTATTATTACAATAGTAATCAGGCTGAAAATAAACTAACTACTCTATACTACTCTACGAGTTATAACTAAGTCCTCAGCTGCTCTTGCTTCACCTTGAGTACGAGTCTCCTCTAAAGCAGCTCTCGGGTGGTTCCTCGCACAAAAACAAAACAGGAATGAGTCAAAATGCAATTATAACAACTAGAGCTAAAAGCAGATAACAGATAGAATCTGAAAATCAACTACTAAGCCGTGCTCCCCGGCAATGGCAGCCTTCTAATGAGCGCTCCTCCAACTAGAGTTAAGTATCAAAGTAGATCAAGGTCGTTTTGACCCCAATCAGTGAAGCGAACTCAACAAGAAAAGTAAGATCACAAGTAAAAGCAATCAAGCACAAAATCTCAAGAAGCTCTGCTATTTATTTAACCTGGTACAGTGACCAGGGTCGAACACAAGGAGCACGGGCTATGCCTACAAAGTATTCAAAAATCAGAAAATACAAGACTTATTTTTGTGGTTTTTAATTTGCAAATTATATATATATATATACATATATATATTAATTTATGAAAACGAATAAGAAGATAAAGGGAAATCAACCTCAACAATTTTTATTAAGACTAAAAATATCCAAAAATGCAAAATAAAAATATTTTGTATTTTTCAATTATGCAGATGTTTTTGGTAATTTTTCTAAGACGTTTCTGATTTTTATATAATTTTCTAAAAATGAAATAAAGTCAAAATAGCAAAATAGTGTACAACCTAGACAATAAGGTAACTTTAAAATATCTAAAGTGCCCCAAACGTCCTCGTTGCATTTTATGTCAAAATAGATGAAAATATCTAAATATAGAAATTGAAAACACATTTTTTAGAGAACTTTTAATGATTTTTATAAGATTTTTGGTCTTTTGGGATTTTTAGGGGTTTTATAAAAGATAATGGAACCTAAATGCTACATAAATTAAAATAAGCCAATGACGCACAGAAGATTTTTTGTAGAATTTTTAATGGTATTTTTATATTTTTTATGGATTTTCTAAAATAGATAAATACTTTTTTTATAGGTTTTTGGTCTTTAGAAAATATCAAATAAAGTCAAATTATGTCACAAAAATTACCAAAAATATTGCACAATAGCAGGAGCCACCGTTAATTTTGGTGGAATTTTTGAAGTAGATTTGATATTTATTTGATTAAAAACATATAACACAGATTGTAGAGATCTAAATGCAAATAGTCTAAGTTTCAAGATTAAATCATAACAAGCACAAAAAAGTCCAGGGGTATCACAGTAAAATTCCCACGAAATTCAAGCACATGCGTAATACAACGTTCACATGGGCATAAGTGCAAATTCAGAAGACATTTCATTCAAAGATTAACCATCAAAGACTCCAGGATAAAATGTGTAAAAACACCATAATGCACGTGATCAAGCACACGTTGTCATACAAGGAGGACTAAAGTGCAAATAACTGAGGGACTAATGTGCAAATAGTTCAAACTACAACTTTATTTGACAGACTAAAAGATAAAGTATGAAAAGTGCAGGGGAAAAGTGCAGTATACCCTCGAGGCACGTGAGGAGCACATGGGGCCGCGTGGCGGCCGCTGGTGGGGGCGTGAATGTGCGGCTCTGATCCTCTACGATGGCAGATCTGATGCCTCAGGGAATGTCTCCTACTGATGAGTGGCTCGAGCGACTAAGGTTAAGTGATATCAAAGGTCGTTGTGACCTCAACCACTCAAACCAGGCTCAATGAGAAAATGTAGACCACCAACAAAATCAATCCGTAATAAAAACGAGGCAAGCAGTCTAGCTAGTTATTTAATCTGGTATAGCCACCAGGGTCGAACATATGGAGCACGGAATGTAACCTACGAAGTAGTCAGGATATCCATGGAATACAGGAATTTTTGGCGGTTTTTAATTTTTAATTTTTTTATGATTTTCTATTAAGAGAAATGGTAAGGAAATGGTAAAAAGGGCTCACTCAAGTAATTATTTAAAGGCTTAAAATTACTCAAAAATTCAAAAGAAAAATAATTCTATGTTTTTAAAATATTCATATATTTTTGGGTATTTTATGGGCTTTTTTATTTTTATGTAATTTTCTAAAATGAAAGAAGACCAAAAACAATAATATATGTACAGCTTGGATATAAAAAGAAATTAAAATTATTTAAAATGTCTATAAAATCCTAGTAGTAATTTTATGTGAAATTATAAAGTAAAATCTACCTACAGGAATTGAAAACACATTTTTTTATTTTTGTAGATTTTTTAAAGATTTTTATAAGGTTTTTAGTCTTTTACACTTTTTAGGTGTTTCAGAAAAGATACAGAAGCAAAATGCTACTGAAATGAAAGTAAGACAAAACAAGCACACAGGAGATTTTGTGGAATTTTTAAGGGGTTTTTATATTTTTTTGGGATTTGTAAATTGGATATGGACACTTTTTAGGGTTTTTGAATTTTATAAAATAGTAAATAAAATCAAAATGCAACACAAAAATTAACAAAAAATACTACACAATAGCAAGAGCTACGTGTAAAAGTTTTAGCACTTTTGGAGTAGTTTTGATATTTATTTAATAAAAACAATTCACAAAGGTTACATGGACCTAAATGCAATTTATCAAAGTTTCTGGACTAATTATTGACACAAACAAAAAGTCTGGGGGAGAAATTACAAATTCACCAATAATTTTCACACATGCGTCAATTCAGTGTTTACAAGGGTATAAATGTAATTTCAGAAAAAAAAAACATCTATTCAAACAATAACACAGAAAAATTCCAGATCAAATGTGCAAATACACCAATGTGCACGTGTCTGAGCATGTGCCTCAAGACTAGAAGGTCAAAAGTGCAAATCACAGAAACTACAAGGACTATATTGCAAAAAGGTTCAACTATAACTTTTATTTTACAGACCAAAACTTAAACTAAAATAAATGTAGGGGAAAAAGAGCAATATACCCATGGGGAGGCACATCGGATGGATGGACGCTCGGGATGAATGGACGCTGGATGGTGGAGTCGATCCAACAGTGCAGGACACGTCTAGAAGAACAACACCTAGATGAGCTTCGCCGGAGCTAAGGACAAGATCCACAACCTTGGTGGAAGATCAACCGGCACTGGAGTGGTCGTGGGACGGTTCCGCGTTAGGTGAACGGTTCGGATGGGAGCTCCATTGGTCGGATTGGCATGATGGTGAAGGGCACCTGGAGCTACTCTGGTGAGCTTGGGAGAGGGTGGTTTGGAGGCTCTCAGTGCACGACAGGACCTGGAACGAGTATCTCTGACTCGGAGCTATGCTCCAGTCTAGGTTATTCGGACTGAAAACCAAAGAAGCAACGATGATTGGAGTACGATCTCCGACGAACGTGGTAGAGGGAGATCTTGGACCTAATCCTGGCTAGATGGGCTAAGATTAGGGTGATCAGGTTGTGGGAGGAGCTGGAGGGTGAGCGAGTGGTTCAATCGAAGCAGCTGGGAATGAGTGACGGAGCTCCGACCGGATGGTCAGAGCTGGTGGAGCAACGACGACGAACAATTGAAATATTTGATCAAATTAGGAGCTAGGAAAGATTAAGGGGTTACCTAACGGTCTAGATACATTCCTGAGCTCCAGGCAAATGTGGACGACGGGTTTTTGGCCTCGACTAGGTGGCGAAAGGAGAGGGGGGCTTCTCGCAGCAGATCTCCGGCCACGAAAGGGGAGCGTCGACGTCACTGCACCAACTCAATCACCAGGATGTCCCTTAGACGGTTGTCACCACCATGAAGGTTTGTAGGATATCGAGAGGGAGTAAGGTGCGAGCTAGGGTACTGTGAAGGCAAAGAGAAGATTTTATAGGGTCGATGAGGGTTTGGAAAGATCGGAGAGAGGCGCGAGACCCGAGAAGGAATCGAATCGGGCGAGGGGCCTGCGAGAATGTTGGAAGTAGAGAATTCTCGTGTCTGAATCCCGAGGCGAGAGGTGAGCGGAGTTGGGCTGTGAAATGTCGAGAAGGATCTCCGGTGACAAGGATCCGGGTTGGACCCAGGTAGGAGGCGTCGCTAACCCATGGTCAACATTTCGACCGACCAATCAGAAAATAACATTTGCAAAATACTTTACAAATTCGCTAAAAAACAATAAATGATTTTAAATTAAAAAGTGTATAAAATGAAAGATGTTTATTATTTTTCAATCTATTTTTCTGTGATTTTTATTTATTTTTTTGAAAAACAAATTAATCTACATAGAGTATAGAGTATTATATACATGTATAATATACCTATGTGTTTTGTACACTTATTTTTAATTTGTTATTTTTACACAAATAGTCCAAATTTATATTTTATTTATTTAAAAAACAATTTTTTGGAGTTTAAAACAATTTTTATTTTTTTATTATGTATTTACAAATATAAAATAAATAGGGAAGGAAGCCTATATAAATGTATTATGCACAAGTGAGAGAGAATTTTATTCTAATTTTATTTTATTTTTATGATTTTATTTTATTTTTAGAAATATATACAAGGAAGTAAAAGCGTATTTTTATTTTTATTTTGGCAAAAATAATTTATGTACACACCTGATATACACCCACACACATACAAGGTAGAGTGGCCCTATCTCTCTCAACTTATTTTATTTGGCAATCAGGCCAATGCTTGGCCCTCTCTTGGGTTTGGGTCACTCAGTATTTATTCTAAATACTTCCTTCTTTTTCTCTTTATTCTTTATTTTTGCACAAATACATGTTAATTATGCACTATTATCACGTGCATGCATGTTGCTAAGTTATTGTATTTACACCTATTTACAAGATGCATTACCAAGATAATTAGCTAAAATAAAAGAATAAAGAGTGATGAACAAGGATTCATCACCCCATATAATTTATATTTTCTAGTCCCTTATCAAACACATATTTAAAAAAAGAAGTGGAAGGAGAAAGAGAAAAAGAAAAAGAAGGAGAATCAGGATTGATTATTAAACTTGTCTTCATTAAATTGAAGTATGCAGCTCAGTCAGGCTTTTGGATTATTAGTTTTTTGGAACCTTATTTGGACTTAGGTTTAAAACTCAACAGCCTCTAAGTTCCACCAATCTATAGTCAAGACGCCTTAATAATCCCAATCAGAACAAGTCTACAAAGACAAA
The DNA here is from genome assembly GCA_037367405.1 of Ottelia alismoides. NCBI lineage: Eukaryota > Viridiplantae > Streptophyta > Magnoliopsida > Alismatales > Hydrocharitaceae > Ottelia > Ottelia alismoides. The sequence continues at coordinate 149,701 of JAZKJV010008277.1, read as the reverse complement.
CTCTAATGACCATGAATCTTTTCTTGTACTGTGTAAGTGATATGTAGCTCCCCACCTCAGAAATGGAAAAGTAACAACCTCTATTAATAAGGTAAATCTAATGCCCTAGTCCAACATCTCTTTCCTCGAGGAGTGGGGTATTCCCTTCTAAGTTCAAGTGCAACCGGCTCAAGAAGAGGAGGAAGAAGAGAATGGACCATGACCAGTGTAGTCATGTATCATTGGGAGCCCAATCTGTGTAGCTAAGTCTCCCGTTGTAAGCTTCATGAGATGAGAATGGGTAACATAAGCTTTGCTTTATTTGGTTATATACACTCCAGTGGGTATTTTATTTTCAATCAGACCCACCACTTTTTTGGAGTTTTTTTCTTTCTTATGCACACATTTTTTTCGATGGGCATATGTATAAAATATCTACATGGTGCATCGTATATACATAAGGAATTTTTCCTCTTGAGCCAGTAGACTATCCCTCTTTTAAAGCTTTATTGCAACCCACAACAACTGTCTTTAGACCTCAACACCGCCGGACCAAGTTGAGACGCACTTCCTTCACTAAAAGAAGATGAGAGGTTCCTCTTAGAAGTACTACCCTCGTATGCTACCCCAAGACAAAGGAAATTTCCTCCTCACCACCTCATCCATAGAGAGCTACGTGTAAGGTGTTGGTGCAAGTAAATCCATTTTCCGTGAGAGTCATGTGTGCGTTGTTAAGTTTTCTACTTAGTCTCATCAAGATGACATGTGCTCATAGGCTAGTGGACTCGAAGAATTAAGTCCTAAATGGACCTGAAGAGTCTTAACCCTAAGCCCTATAAGGTTCCTCTTAGAATTAGGTGGATTAAGGTCTTAACCAAGATCCATTTTCCAATTTAATTCCAGGATAGTTTAAATATCAATCATGATTCAGAAGAAAGTACAAGTATATACAAAAATCTTTTTATGCAGTTCTTTTAGAATGTACAGATTTTAAAAAAAATGTTTGAATGAATGCATGGATGCAGAAGTTTTGCAAACTATTTACACACATTTACACAAGGGTTTTTGTAAAATTTTGTTTTTCAAACATTTTACAAAAAATTTGTACTATATACATTATTTTGATATCAAAATATTTACAAACTTTTTACATACAACATATTTTTACAAACGTTTGTACAAAATTAATTTTTATAAATAGCTATGTATGTGGAAGAAAGAATTTTATGTACAAGAATTGTTTTTTATTTTTACAGTTTTTAATAAAGGATTTTAGCAATTTTATTTATTAACATACTCACACAAAGTACGAGTTATGGCTAGATTATATGTGTAATATATACGACACCCCCTATACTTAGCTCGAATGATGTCCTCAAAGTGGATCAAGAGCGATGAAGAAGAGATAACTCGCGCTTAGTGTAGGGAAGCGGAAAGGAAAGCTATACCACAATGACAAATCAAAGATTAGAATGAAAGGATCTCGGTGTTTCCCCCTATACTTAGGATCAAGTAATCCTAAGTATAACAGGTTGTACATAAGGGGAAAACCGAGTGATAGGATGTACAGGATTATCCTCCCCTTTACTTAGGGTGAAATATTCCTAAGTATAGGCATCAAAACAAAGGTAAAAAGAATCAAAATAATAATCAAGAGTCTGAAACTCCCCCTATACATAGGGTAAAGTACACCCTAAGTATAGCATAATCATGAGATGCAAATGGGGTGTTGGACTAAAGAATGAGATGATATGGACATCTAGATTTATACATGGAGGAAGACCGTGATAATCAGGCATGAGATGCAACAGATGTGAGTCAAAGACCACATGCCACACAAAATGAATCGAGGCAATGTCAACGATCAATGACTCATGATCTATATACGGTTTGAGAAGTTGCCCATTAACACGAAAGGTAGACTCATATGACATCTCAGATATGTCAATACTCCCATTGTCATGTACCTTTTGGACCATGAATGGTCCCTTCCACTTACTCTGCAACTTTCCTGGAAATAATCTAAGCCTGACATCAAACAACCATGCTTTTTGATCTGGCTCAAACTGCTTGTGGCTGATATGAGAATCACGCCATTCCTTTACTCGCTCCTTGTAATGTAGGCTGCTTGAAAAGGTTGTATCTCTAAGATCCTCCAAGGCTGCCAATTCTACCTTCCTTTGATCTCCTATACTCACTAGATCCAATAATATATCTGTGATAGCCAAAAATTACTTGTGCTTAATCTCAACAGGTAAATGGCAGGGCTTGTCATAAACAAGACGAAAGGGAGATGTACCCGAAGGATTCTTGAAGGAAGTTCAATATGCCCACAAGACCGAGTCCAAAATCTGTGACCAATCCTTTCGATTTGGGTAGACTACCTTCTACAATATCGTCTTGATCTCCCTGTTCGATACTTCAGCAAGACCATTGGTCTGAGGATGATATGGAGTAGCTACACGATGGTCAATGCTGAACTTGCTAGAAAGGGCCTTTACCTTGTCATCTACGAAATGAGACCCCCCGCCAGATATCAAAACTCTAGGTACCCCAAATCGTGAAATGATGTTATTACTCAAAAATATGCAAACAATAGTAGCATATGTGGTACGGGCAGAGATGGCCTCAACCCAACGACTAACATAATCCACGGCCAACAGAATGTACTCAAATCCCTTACTCTTAGGGAATGGACCCATGAAATCAATGCCCTGTCAATCAAAAACCTCACAGAAGTGAATGGGCTGCATGGGAATCATATCACGCTGTCCACATGTGCCCATCCTCTGACAGCCAGTACACCTCTTCACGAATTCACCGGAATCCTTGAAGAGGGTAGGACACCATAGACCAGATTGGAGCACTTTCTTTGTCGTTCTCATCCCAGAATGATGTCCCCCTGCCTCCAGCTTGTGGCGATGAACCAGGTGTTGACAAGTGTCATCACCTGATTTGCCAGATGCTCAAAATTCATTATAAATTCAAATTTAAATATTAAATAAAGTTATTTTCAATAGGTATAAATACAAGAAATGTAAATAATTAAATAATATGAATTATGGAATAATTACTTTTTCTAAATAATAAATATTATTTGAAATATAAATATTATATTAATAAATATGTATATATAAATAGGTTTTGGATTTTTAATTTAATAAATAAATAATTAAAAATTAATTTTATATTTTCTTAATTATTAGAACAATAAATTAGAGTTATGTGAATTTTTGAGGATTTTACTAAATTAATTTACATATAATAATAAATATGGGTATAACTTATACAGTTCATTTTTACCTATAATTTAGGGTTTTTGATTTTATTAAAATAATAAGTAAGCTCCAAAAATAATGAAATAAATTAGGGTTAAATTAAAAGATCATGAAATTATTTAGAAATTATAAACTTAAGAAAACTATAAATAATGTGTGCTACATAAAATAAATAGCTCAAAAACCCCGTTGTCATTTGGGCCCAAAACCGACTTTTTGCAAACAAGTCCGAATTCGATGAAACCACCTTTATTAATTAGAGAATATTATTTTATGAACTTTAAAGGTGAGTAGAGTGAAATTGGTATTTGTATGAAGAAGTTATGATGTTCGGAAGTTGAGATTTTGACAATTTAAAGGCTAGATTTCTTGGCATCTATACATGGTAATATTTTTAACTTATTTTTATATTTTTATATACATTTTTAAAAATAATTAGGGAAAGAGTTTGGTGAAATATATATATATATATATATGAGTTAATTAAAAATCTTTGAAGTTTTGTATTTATTTTATAAATAGTGAAAGATGTATGAAGTGTGACTTAACTTATTTTTTTATTTTTCTTTCCTTAACTCCCCCTACTTTTTGGTTTGTCGACCAATCCATGCTGACTTGGTCTTGGGGATTAGGCTATAAATATACCTTGCAGTTATATTTATATTTTTAAGTCATATTGTACATATTTACATATATCTAATCTGTTATAAACAATTTTGACAAACTATAGTCCAAAATAATTTTTACAAACATTTTTTACAAACATGTACACGCATTGAAAATCATTTTGTAAAGGTTTTTCAAATATTATATATAGATTTTTCGAATACTTTTGCAACCATTTTCTAAACCATTTGCAAATAGTTTTTTAAACATTTTATTTCATACAAAAAAAATAAATTTTGCAAACAAAATAATTTTTACAAAGGTTGGAAATATTTAACAAAATGTCTGCAAAGTAGTTTTCAAAAGATTTTTCAAAAGGATTCACAAACTTTTTTCCAACATTTTGCAAAAAAACATTTGGACCTAATTTTTTAATCAGTAAATACAAAAAGAATTTGCGGAATAAACAACATCTTTTTATTAATATTTTTAGTGAGTTTTAATAGCAATAATGATCCATAATTATTAATAAAAATATGAAAGTACGAGTTATGGCTAAAGTATATACGACCCCCTTTTCTTAGCTTGAGCTAAGTCCACATAGATCAGAGAGAAAGAGAAGACATAACTTGTACTGAGTATAGAAAGTCTAAGGAATAAACGAATGAAGGATTGAATGAACGAATGAGAAGTCGACTGTCCCACCTATTATTAGGATCTACTAATCCTATGTATAACAGACTGTACACAAAGCAGGGAGGGTCAAGGGTGGGAATGAACAGATCGTACTCAGATGGTCTCCCCCTATACATAAGGTATGATGTCGCCAAGTATAGACAAGAAGAGGAGACAATGGAGAAGACCAAAGAATAGAAGATCTCGGGGTACACCCCCCCACACTTAGGACAAAGTATGTCCTATGTATAGAAGACTGACAAAAAGGGGCGACACCTTTCTTATAGAAAAAGAAATTTGAAAAGGAAAAGAATAAAAGAAGAAAAGAGATAAGAAGATGTAAAAAGATAGAGAAGTATGTACACATCTCTCCCCCCTATACTTAGTGTAAACGAAGACCTAAGTATAGGCAACAACATGAGTAATGAAATGGAATGACGAACACTCGGCTTATCCACTCCTATATTCTGGACAAAGTACGTCCTAAGCAAGGTACACACAAGAATGGGGTGGATGAGCAATACATAAGATAGACAGAGATGAACAAAAGAGGATATACAACAAAGATGGATGTACAAAGGATCAAGAAGGTAGAAAGCGAACGTTCTTGCGGGACCACTGTGCAGTAGATCTGGTATGGTGGAAGTCGACATCGGGGTCCTCAGATGACACAAACACATCAGGGTCGACACAGTGAAGATCCTCTATGGTCATAGAGTGTGAATACACATATAGAGTAATGGAAAAAGTGCGTCGAGCCTTGGGAGTATCGTTAATGTCATCGTGAAAAGGGATGAGCTCATCATCAGAAGAACTGTAGTCAGTGTCGTCCTGTGAAGTCTCGTCCAGGACAAAACCAAAAGGCCCGAACACATTAGTGGAAGTAGTATAACTATGTTCGTCCTCTACAATCTCTACCAGATCGTCTTTTTCATCAAAATACCCGAATTCCTGAATAAAAGCACCCGACTCAAATTCGGCCTTTTCAGTCTCATCTGAATCTAAGTGAATAGGAACAGACTCACCAGTGAAAGTAGTCAAGTCATGTCCATCTTGTCTAGTCTCTGAATCTGCACTCCACTCAATGGTATCTATTGTCCCGCAGATGTCATCAACACAATGCCAAGTCCCAGAAGAAGGAACTCTGAGGTCCCTACTTTCCAAGTCTTCCTCCTTGGAGAGGAATCCTTGTGTCTCAATGGTATCCAACATGCAGTAAAAGTCTCTGATCATCTTATCAGGGTCATGGTCTTTGAGGTCAGACAAGATAGGTGTGGTCGCATCAGGTGTAGGTCTTTGATCAATTGTGGGTGTAGTGATCAACACTTCGCTCTCATCAGCTGGACGGAAGTGAATCTCGTCTGACCCATAATCAATAATGACCCTCACAGAGGCAATGAATGTCTGTCCCAGGATGATTGGAGAGTGCTCCCCTGTGGAGGTCTCCATGGACAATATGAAAAATCAACATTGTAGCTCGTTCCCTGAATCGATTTGACGGTGTTTTCAAGGATACCCTTCGGCCTTTTTATTGATCCATCAGCAAATTGAGCTGTCATCATGGTTTTCTTTAGAGGTCCTAAGTGCAGATACTGTACCAATGAGAAGGGTAATATGCTAATCGAAGCACCGCCGTCGAGGAGAGTGTGATCACATGTGTGGTCAGAGAAGGTGCAGCTAATGAAAGGTGTAGTAGTGTTTTTTTTCAAAGAAGAGGATGATGTGTGATGGCATGGGCAGTGGCCATGGTCAAGATATGACGCTCAAATGTGCTCCTCCGCTTTCTCTTCTTATGATTAGGAGTAGATAATTGGTCATGGCTTGGTGATAAATCACTGATCTTCACTCTTTATTCTTTTATTTTAGTTAATTATCTTCGTAAAGCATCATGTAAATAGATGTAAATACAATAAATTAAGCATTATGCACGCATTTGTTAAAAATACATAATTAACATGTATTTGTGCAGAAATAAAAGAATAAAGAAAAGAAAAATGAAGGAGATATTTAGAATAAATACAATGTAACCCGAACCCCAAGAGAAGGCCAAGCATTGGCCTGATCGCCAAATAAAACAGGTAGAGAGAGATAGGGCCTACTCTATGTTGTACATATCATTGGTGTAAAAAGTAATTATTTTTGACAAAATAAAAGTAATAGATTCTTTTTACCTCCTTTTACATAGTCTTAAAAATAAAACAAGAGTCAGAAAAATAAAAATAAAAATAGAATCCTCTCTCTCTTATACAAGATACATGTACACATGCTCTCTTCTCTATTTATTATATACATGTAAATACATAATAAACATAAAATAAAAATTACTTTGTAATCCAAAAATTATGTTCTCAATAAATAAAATATAAAATTGGGGTATTTGTGTAAAAATAATAGAATAAAAATAATTCTATAAAATACATAGATATATTATACATGTATATAATACACTATACTGTATAGATTAATTTATTTTTCAAAAAAAATCATAGAAAAATAGTTTGAAAAATCATAAACATTTTTCATTTTTTACACGTTTTTAGTAAAAATAATATATTATTTTTTATTGAATTTATAAGCATTTTGTAAATTCTGATTTTATGATTGGTCGGTTGGATTGTTTATCGGGGGTCAATGGCACCTTCTTTCCGGGTCAAACCCGGATCCTCTTCGCCGGAGCTTCTTCTCGGAATTTTCCAGCCCGACACCCTTCGCCTTTTGCCTCTGGATTTAGACCCGATAATCTTGGAACATCCGACATCCTCACGGGTTAAGTGCCCGATCTGATTCTCTCTTAGGGTTCGGTGCTTCACTCCGATCTTTCCAGACCCGCAACTCACCTATAAACATTCTCATCTACTTCCATGGACCAGTAGCTTGTACCTCGCTCCCTTCTCGACCCGTATCCACCTCGAGCTGAGTGACAGCTGCTCGGAGCACCCTTCGGAGCTTGATTTGGTGTAGTAGAGGCGACGCTCACCCTTCGTGGTCGGACCACCACCGCGAGCAGACTCCCCCCCACCTTCCGCATTAAGGTTGAGTCCATCACCCCGACAATCATATTTGCCTGGAGTTCAGGAGCACACCCAGATCTCCAGGTATCTCTTAATGCCTCTGCATTTCCCGTTTCGATCTGATTTCTTGGTCCATCGTCGCTGCACTTCCATCCGCTCCGACCAGCTAGTTGGAGCCTCATTGTCCAAATCTAGCCACTTCGATCGATTCGCAAACTCGCCCTCCATCTTGCTCTGCAACTTGATCATACTTAGGTTCAATCTTTGGATCGAGATTAGGGCCCGATCTCCCCTACCTGCTTCACCGGAGATTGAATGTCTCCCCCCTTCTCATCTTTAGTTTCCAGCTCCAATAACCAAGATCGGAATGTAGCCCCGAGTCCTGGCTTTGCATTGTAGGTACCCTTGCACCTTGAGGAGCCCTTTTGATCTTACAGCTGCGCTGCAGAGCTGCTCCGGCCAAAGCTCCGCCATCCAGTCCATCCGACCATCCTCGAGACGATGAGACTCCCCTGCTCGACGTGGAGTGCCTTCCTAGAGGTGCTCGACCAGTCAAAGACTTGATCGGACATGAGGATTAGTGCCCATCCTTATTCGAAGTTCGCAAGCCCCCAGTTCATCCACTATCCACCTTCACCGTCGGATGAGGAACCGAGCACCAGTTTGAATTAGAGTCGTACATTGTTGCAGCCTTTGAGCCGTTGATCTGATGCCTCCTGACACATCTACGCCGCACTTAGGTGATGAATCCCTATTCATCACTCTTTATTCTTTTATTTTAGCTAATTATCTTGGCAATGCATCATGTAAATAGGTGTAAATACGATAACTTAGCAATATGCATGCATGTGTTAATAGTGCATAATTAGCATGTATTTGTGCAAAAATAAAGAATAAAGAATAAAGAAAAAAGAAGGAAGTATTTAGAATAAATACTGAGTGACCCAAACCCCAAGAGAGGGCCAAGCATTAGCCTTATCGCCAAATAAAATAAGTAGAGACAGATAGGGCCACTTTACCTTGTATATATATAAATATATATCAGGTGTGTACATAAATTATTTTTTCCAAAATAAAAATAAAATATGCTTTTACTTCCTTGTATGTATTTATAAAAATAAAATAAAAATCAGAAAAATAAAATAAAAATAGAATAAAATTCTCTCTCACTTGTACATAATACATGTATATTGGTTTCCTTCCCTATTTATTTTATACTTGTAAATACATAATAAAAATAAAAGAAAAATTGTTTTATACTCTAAATTTTTTTTGTAAATAAATAAAATATAAAATTTAAGTATTTATGTAAAAATAAGAAATTAAAAATAAGTGTACAACACATATAGGTATATTATACATGTATATAATACTCTATAATGTATATAGATTAATTTATTTTTCAAAAAAATAAATAAAAATCACAAAAAAATAGTTTGAAAAATAATAAACATCTTTCATTTTATACACATTTTAATTTAAAATCACTTATTATTTTTATCGATTTTGTAAAATATTTTGTAAATGCTATTTTCTGATTGGTCGGCTGAAATGTTGATCGTGGGTCAACGACGCCTCCTACCTGGGTCCAACCCGGACCCTTGTTACAGGAGCACCTTCTCGACATTTCCGAGCCCAACTCCGCTCACCTCTCGCCTTGGGATTCAGACCCGAGAATCCTCGTACTTCCAACATTGTCACCGGTCCCTCGCCCGATACGATTACTTCTTGGGTCTCATGCGTCTCTCCGATCTTTCCAGACCCCCGTCGACCCTATAAAATCTTCTCTCCGCCTCCATAGTGCCCTAGATTGTGCCTCACTCCCTCTCGATAGCCTAGAAACCTTCAGCGTGGTGACGGGCATCTGAGGGACCTCCTGGTGATTGAGTTGGTGCAGTGACGTTGATGCTCCCCTTTCGTGGTCGGAGATCCGCCGCGAGAAGCCTCCCTCGCCTTCTGCTACTTGGTCGAGGCCATAATCCCGATGTCCACCTTCACATGGAGCTTAGGAACATATCTGGACCTTCAGGTTACCCCTTAGTCTTTCCTAACTCCTCATTTGATGAAATCTTTCCATTATTCGCTGCCACTACTCCACCGGCACCGACCGGATCGCCGCCACTGCTCCACCAGCTCCGACCATCCGGTCGGAGCTCCGTCACTCATTCCCAGCCGCTTCGATCGAACCACCCGCTCACCCTTCAGCTCCTCCCGCAACCTGATCACCCTAATCTTAGCCTATCTAGCCAGTATTAGGTCCTCCATCGGGGCTGAGGATCTTGTCCTTAGCTCCGGCGAAGCTCATACATGTGTTGTTCTTCCATACGAGTCCTGCACCATTGGATCGACTCCACCCTCCATATCCCGTCTTGAGCATCCATCCATCTGATGTTTTTTTTTCAGACCGTTACATGTCAGATCTAACGGCCTCGTACACACAACGTCCCCGACCATATGGCACCATCAGATCTGACACCTGACGCCCCCAGAGCCGCACGATCGCATCACGTCAGCGGATGACACATGGACTCCCACGCACAACTCACGTGCACTGAGGGTATATTGCACTTTTTCCCCTACATTTATATTAGTTTATGTTTTGGTCTATAAAATAAAAGTTATAGTTGAACCTTTTTACAATATAGTCCTTGTAGTTTCTGTGATTTGCATTTTAGTCCTTCTAGTCTGCAGGCATGTGCTCGGACACGTGCACATTGGTGTATTTGCACTTTTCATCTATAATTTTTTAGTGTTAATGTTTGAATAGATGTTTTTCAGAAATTGCATTTATACCACTGTAAATGTTGAATTGACGCATGTACGGAATTTATAGGTGAATTTGCAGTTTCTCCCCGATTTTTTGTGCATATTAATAATTAGTACAGAAACTTTGATAAATTGCATTTAGGTCCCTATAACCTGTGTATGTTGTTTTTAATTAAATAAATATCAAAACTACTCCAGAAATTCTAAAAATTTTACACATAGCTCCTGCGACTATGTAGTATTTTTGTAATTTTTTTGACGCATTTTGATTTTATTACTATTTTCTAAAATTCAAAAACCCTAAAAAGTGTCCCTGTCTAATTTAGAAAACCCATAAAAAATACAAAACCCCGTTAAAAATTCCAAAAATAAATTCTTTTCCGTAGCATTTTTGCTTCTGTATCTTTTATAAAACACCCAAAAATTACAAAAGACTAAAACCTTATAAAAATCATAAAAAAATCTACAAAAAGTCAAAAAATGTGTTTTCAGTTCCCATAGGTAGATTTTATTTTATACTTTCACGTAAAATTTCTGCTAGGAATTTATAGGCATTTTAAATAATTTTAATTTACCTATATATCCAGGCTGTACATAGCTTGTTGTTTTTTATCTTCTTTCATTTTTTAGAAAATTACATAAAAATTAGAAAAACCCCATAAAATACCCAAAAACATCTGAATATTTTAAAAACATAAACATATTTTAGTTTTGAATTTTTGAGGAATTTTAAGCCTTTAAATAATTGCTTGAGTGTTCCCTTTTTTCCATTTCCTTACCTTTTCTCTTAGTAGAAAATCATAAAAAATTTAAAAATTAAAAACCATAAAAAAATTCCTATATTTCTTGGATTACCTAACTACTTCATAGGTTTCATTCCGTGCTCCTTGTGTTCGACCCTGGTGGCTATACCCGGTTAAATAACTAGCAAGACCGCCTGCCTCGTTTTTGTTGTGGATAAATTTTGTTGGTAGTCTACATTTTCTTGTTGAGCCCGGTTCGAGTGGTTGTGGTCGCAACGACCTTTGATAGCACTTAACCTTAGTCACTCGGGTTGCTCATCCAAATGGCGTCGTTGCCGGGGAGCACGACTTAGTAGTCAGTTTTATTAATTCCTTATTTGCTTCTAGTGGTGTTTATTTATCTAACTGTGATCTGACATAATTTTTTTCTCTCTTTCTTGCATGGGGTCCCTACAAACGAGGATGGCATTCCTAGGAGTACCGACGCACCCAAGCAAAGTGGAGGTGGTTCGTTTCATCATCAAGCAGCATGAGTGCGTAGGAGAAGAGGAGCTGAAGACTTGAAGCATTTGTGTTGATTGAGAACTTTTAGCTTTATTATTATTGTAATAATACATGGACTCAGATTGTGGATTGTTTGGACTTGGCATATCGGGGTCTGTTTCACCGACCACCGGTGTGCTCGGGGGACCGCGGTTTTCGTCGATTTTGATTTTTCACCTTTATTTCATTTTGATTCTCAAAGAATTTGGCCCCTAGAGTTAGGAATTTCATTGATTGTGACGTAATTAATCAAGGCCCAACCCCTAATTATCTGCATGCACCTATAGATCGTTAATTGGACCTAATTAATTAAATAATAAGAAAAAGTTAGTTTTATTAGGCTTGAGTCCACGTGACGTGAGGAACCACATACAGCGTTGGCAGGATCCGTTGTGGCGGGCACTGAGTGGTTCCCAAGATCGGACTCTGGATTTGGTTTGATTGGCTAGCTATTGTTCTTCTCGTGTAGAAATTGCTTCTTCTAAGGTTGTTTTCTTGTTGCATCATATATGTAGTTTTATTCCTATCTTTCAATTTATACACGGATCACCCTGCATGTAGAGAGCTGGAGTCAAGTACACATTTCTTACTCTGCACGTATCATTGTGTTTGATTGTGCATCGACTTTTTCGACTTCTCCCCCCGTTTTGGACCTAAAATAATAAGGAGATCGAAAAATTCATTAGGAGTTTCTTGTTACTGAAAAATACCTAAAAAGAAAAACCATAAAATTTGGACTGCTAAACATACTTGATCATAAAAGACACTCAGTGAAAATTTTGTCTTAGTAGAGTAATCCCCTCCTTGTTTGGTTTGGATGAGCGAGAGAGTGACCCGTATACTAGGATAGAGCCACACCCGAACTCTTGATAGACTACCAGCCTTTTATACGGGACAGTCTGTTGAGAGCATTGGGTTCCTACCAGCTCTCTTAATTGATCTAATAGACTAAATTATCACCTAATAAAATCGACAAGATTAAAGACCGAACATTTACGGTCATCAACTCAGTGTTGAGTAGGTGAATTGGGGGTTTGTTTTTTCCTTGATCTTGTTTGTTTCCAGATCTCATCCGCCTTTCTCTCCACATGACGATGATGGGCCGGAGGTCACTGAAGGATATGGAATTATCCTCAAGCGCATCACGGAAGCGTGATCGTCGTATCGGATACGACGAGGAACGACTAGTCGTACTAGTTGTTCGGTGCAGCGGAATTTAAAATTTTTATTCGATGAAACCACATGATCCAAGAACCATTCTCAGATCGTTTCATCTATAACCACAACAAGTATAATGCAATACCTCTTGAAGCGTGGTTGATCAAGTCTCTATAGAAAGAGACCTCCTGTCTCAAGTCCGATCGTCGGCGAGACCGCTTGCGAGCACGGGGATGAACCGCGTTGTCCTCGTAATCCAAGAAGATGATCCAAGCGTGGTTGCTCCTGATCTCGTCCCACGAGATCAAACGTCTCCTTCGTGAGAGGAACTCTCCAAGAAGACGGAGAACCGAAGAACGTCGAAGCGGCAACGCGGTGGCGAAGGCGATGATGGTTCTCTCCTCTAGGGCATGGTGGACGGCCACCAACAAGAGAGGGAGAGAGGGCTGGCGTGTATGAAGAAATGAGGGAGAGAGAGCTCCAATATTGCAAGTTCTTAGAGAGCATAGTATGCCTCTCTATTTATAGGGTTTTGGGATCCATGGATCTCAATCCATGGGACACATAAAATCAATGGGTGAGATTGATTTGTGTCAATCCAATGGCCAAGATTGTTGTTGTCAAAAGCAACAAATTTAGGTCAAAATATATTTGACAAAATCAAATATAATTTATTCTTAAATCATACCAACAAATAAGGAGAGAATGTGCATGGAGATTTCATCTCCATGCACCTTCCATGTTGGACGGCCACCCATTCCATATAGGAATGGTGTGCCGCCCACTATGGGAGTCCAAGGAGGCAATCTCATGGATTCCCATGAGATTGCATATCTTCTTGATTTTCTCTCTTATTTATTTGCAACAAATTTGTTGGATTTTATTCTTCAAAAATAATTCACAATTATCTTTGAGAATATTGCATTCTTGCCATGGAAAAAATTGTGAATCATATTCACAACCCAAAACAACATATAATTCATATTGTTAATTAATTACACAATGTGTATCCAATACACATAATAATTAATCAACACATATAAATTATAATTAGCTCTCTCTAATACATTATAAATCACATTTATAATATATTATGAATAATTGGATATTTCTATCCACATTATTCTTATCCACATTAATTAAATCACATTTAATTAAATTGGATAATTTCTTCACACATCAAGATGATTAAATCACTTTTGATCAATATTTCTTCATTGCTTAGATCTTATGGAATTATTCTTGAACCCTTCAAGAATAATGCAATCTCTCCGCAGATACTTGGAGATAAGGACATGGCGATTGTATTGTTCCACGTATAGTGACATGGATATTGAGATCATATCTCAAATCCAGATCGTGGGCCTCTCATAGATGCTTGATTAAATCAAGACCGTAAATCCAGACCCGTTTCAATGTCCAACACTTGGACTAAGATCAGATTACTTCTCTACCGAGAGGAGTCACTAAAATCCAGACCCGTTTCATCACTCCCTAGGAATGGAAGCGTCATGGTTATACAATCGTTTATGATCAAATCACCCTCAGGTATTCCCAATACCTGTACATCCTGCACACTGGAAGACTCAGACTAAACCCGAAGTATCGGATCAACTTTATACTGTCTACTTCATGGTTTTATCAGTAAGTTTCTCATTCGATCATTGGGAGTTGGTATCGATCATACACTTTCCAAAAGCGTATATCATACCTAGGTCTTGATCATATACTAAAAGTATATATCAAACCTACAAATTCAGTCAAGCTTCCAAAGCGAGACGACCATGCGCATGGAATTTGATTCATCCCAATATCTCATGAGTGAGCTCATGTCTTCCGGTTCAGTAACTGAACCTGTATGATCCCTTTGAGAGATCGTATTACTCATATGCCCTTATATGCACACCAGTGCGCCGGTGTATAGACCTTGATTAGGTCATCAACCTATTGGTCTGCCAAATGTACACACTCAGACATATAGTAACACATCTGTCTCCGGTCAGAGGATGCGTGCCTATATCATGACAGCATACGATATAGGACTTTGGTTATCTCGATCTCGTTAAGTCAACTCTTTGACCTAACTAATCTGACACCTCCGAATCTCTATTCCTATGCAGAGGACCTGCATCAAGAGGTCAGTCAGATATCAGCCTTCAGAGATAGGATTGCCATCTCCTACTCAGGCTGGAGATCATCTCTTAACAATCATTTGACGGTGCTTGATGAGTCCTCAATCTAACTCTTTAGATATTCATCCAAGCACCAGCCTCTATGATTCAATAGTTGAATCAACAGCTGTATGATCATCAAGATGACCATGGTACATAACCCTAATTGTACTAAGGGACCTATTATACAAATTATTCATTCTTCATTTCAGATCAGGGAATGATATTTGCAATAACAATTATTGCATAATGGCTCGCCGTGGGCTCGCATTTCCAACAATCTCCCACTAGCCCAAAGAGCCATTAATGGGCTAATCATTTAAACTCACACTCATGTGACAATCATAGGCTATTTAGAAAATAGCTAGGTAAGGTGATCAGTCACTCTGTTCCCGCAAGACTATGCCAAGTCCTTTTACGGCACTTGCATATCCCCAGTAACAGTGCTCGCATCCAATGCGAATGTTGCATCTTATGCAACTAATACTCAATCTTGTTAGTTATAGTGTCCTTGACACTACAGCTTAACAATTATCATAACCAGTATTTCCATAATCCTTATAAGAATATCCTTATTTCTGGAGATCTCTATCTCCTAAGGTATCTTTAGTTAAGACCTTTTAGATTACTATCTATAAAGTCTTAAACTTTTGAAGATAAGACTTTGAGATCACTATCTCAAAAAATCTTGTCATCTATGAAGATTTTGTTGTTACTGCAACCAAGTGTTTTATTTCCATAGTAGGACTAGTAACAGTTTACTACTCCCACTGCATGGCAGCCATCTGGTTTTTGTACACATCTAGCATACACCCGGCTTCTCAGAACTGATGCCCAAAGGCAAGAAGTTTTAGCATTCACTTCCTTAACTCTTTGAGGTGCTATCCCTTTAGATAGGTAAGTACCATATCTTAAGGGATGGAAGCCTTTCCTGGAATTTCTATGAATAGAATATGTCCAAGGTGTACTACAAATGTAACAGTCCCATTATCCTCTTCTCTTTGCTTCTGAACAACTTCAGAACTAAGATCTGAGGTATCTTTGAAATCATATTTCAATATATGGAATAGCCAGTCCATGAAACACTTATTATTATCCTTATATCATTCCAAATGATTAGGATATTATCTACATTTAGCACGATGAACACATAGGCACTCCCACTAAGCTTCACAGGGCTCATCAGGATTCTATCTGAAATCATAACACTTATAATTTCATCAAATCTTATGGTCCAACTTCAAGAAGCTTATTTGGGTCCTTAGATGGATTCCTTAGCTTGCACATCTTGCTTTCCTCAACCATGAAGCCCTGGGGCTACTTCATGTGAATATCCTCAAAGAGGTATTCATAGAGGAATGCAATATTGACTTACATCTTGAAGATGCAATAGTCAAGTTGTGTAGCTAAGGTTAGCAATATTCTGACGGTTTTAAGCATGGTCACCGAAGAGCAAGTCTCATTGCAAGCAATGTCTTCTCTTCCAGTGTGTAGCTTATGGCTACGAACCGTGCTTTGAAGATCTCTACCTTCTCATCAGGTTCCCTGTCTCTTGAAGATCCATTTACACCTTTACAGGTCTTACCCATATAGGTGGATCCTCGAGGGTCCATATACAACACTTGTATATGAGGTCTACATTAGACTTTTATTGCTATCCATCTATCCATGCTATGATCTTCAGAAGCTTCATCACATGAAGTTCGATCATTGTCAGATTTCTCTAACACATGGAATCCATCCTCAAACTCATTTGAAGAGGTATTAATGTTTCATCTTTAATTGTCCATTTAGTTTCCAATTTCAGGAGTCTCATTATAAATGAGTTCCTACACTTCATTTTCATCTTGATTCTCAAGAGTCTCAACCTCTAAGAATCACATTCTCGGAGATGAGAGATTTTAAGAATCTCAAGGTTATAAAGTAGGTATCCAATACCATCCTTTATTTTCCTAATGAAGCAGCACTCTCAAGTGCTCAATTCCAGCTTACTTGCATGGAATTATATGCAGTCTCTACTACATATATACCTGGATACTAAGAGGAATTTATGCTAAAATTTCATCATTGATTGAATCATGTCACACATGATCCAATTGTATCTCCCTATAACTCTATTGAGTTAAGGTGTATTAGGAGGATTGAGACAGGAATGATATTCCTTTCTCCATAAGGTATATTATGAATTCATCTAATAGGTACTGATTACCTAGATTAGACCAAATTCATTTTATCTCCCTTCAAACTTTGGTTCTAAACCAAACTTGTGAAATCTTTGAACTTTTCAAAGGTTTCTAAGTGAAGAGAAGAAATCTCATATCATACATAATCATTAATAGATATCACATATCCACAATGTTCATTATGATATAGATGATCCACATATATCAATATGCATGAGATCCTGAATACCTCGGCATCTTACACCATTCCCAAAGAAGGGTGTATTGGGTATTTTACTTTGAATACAATATTCATAAGTATGTAAGTTTTGAAATTTTAGACATTCTAAAGTTTCATCTCTTACTATTCTATTGATCAAATCAATAGACAAATGTCCAAGGCTTGATGCTAGATCATTGTCAAATGATCTTCATCCTCCTATTGATCTTAAGGTTTAATTTCAGTATTTAGAAATGTTAATGAACCATTCATTAATTTTCTAATTTTGTGGAGTCCACTAGATTTTAGATTACTATCTGAAATATCTTCATCATAACTCTTTATGATAGTTCTATCTCAGAATTCATGTTTATTTCCAACATTTAGAAACAAACAATGAGTGTATTCTTATATCTAGGTCATAGAGACATTCTCTAAGACTAAGGGCTCTCCCACTGAAATTAACAAGTCTATCAATCCAACAGAGATTGTTGCAACAATTGCATCAATATTCATGTGGACAACTATAAACCTTTAAGATCAAATTTTCCAGTCTTCTAAAACATATGCAACCCATTGCAAATGTCATCAGAAGATTGAGATACAATTATTTGACTTTATCTTATTCAATAAGTAAGTCAATATCAATGATTTATGTAGATTATTCTGATGCTCCATCCGAGTCCTTTTTTAAGGATTCTAGACAGACTAGATAGTCATACTATCAACACATCAACTTATTGTAATATTGGCATTCATCCAACTCTTTGGATGTCATATGGAAGTTACAGAAGTCCAGTCAACTCTTTGACTTTCCTTCTTTCTTGGGTCCAACCCATGCTTCCATTGCGCTCCCTTTATGTATAAGCAACCATTGCTCAAGACAGAGGATCTCTTATTTTAAATTCAAAAGAATTCAAAGTAAGAGTTTTTCAACATTTATACATGCTTCATTAAATTCATACAATATGAATATTATGAAGCTTCATGAATGACTAGAGTATAGATAGTAGAATAATGACACTCATCATCTACATCCATCTAAACTCTTAAAACATAGGTTCAGGTAGGTACTCAAACAATTTGAATACATCATCTCTTTATAGAGCTACCATTCTACATGATGCAGAGAACCATGTCACTCATGATTAAATGTCAAGAGCACATATGTATGCCAGAAAATCTTCATTGATTTTATAAGGATTATATGACAATTATGATCATCATCAACATGTCACTTCCAAAGTACATTTGATGATACCAAGACTATAGAGACATAAAAACCCTAGGGTTGTAGTCCTATTATCTATTTAATTGTCATTTCTCAATATTATGAGGAAATTTGCACATTGCAACCACATACATTATGTGTTCAATTGCAAGTACAATATCTGGATCATGAGTCCAATCCAAGATATTTCACTGGTTACTATTGAGTATATCATTGAGTGGGTTTTAATGAAGGATTATCTGAAATAAGAAATTTGCATAAATGTATGTATTTATATATACATATTTTACTTTGATTTAGGAATTTTTATATCAAAGTTGTCTTGCCTTGTCAACACTGAAAGTTCATTCCCTTAATCACTTTCAATGTAAGAGATATACTTACCATTATATCTCAAGCAAGATCTGGGATCTCCTTCCTTATCTTTGTTGCATCCCAATAATATGAGAACCTACAACTCGGATAAAAAGAAGCGGGAACACATTCCGCCTTGCAAGTCCAACTTGCATCTCCCAATTCGGTCTTTAACACCCGGGCCCACCACCCCTAAGGCGATGTTGACCCGTCATTAATTGAACCAACCAACAGGAATACAACTCGCTATGCGCAATCCAATATCGTCCCAATAATATGAGGACCAGATATTGGGGTCACTACGCATACGTCCTTACTCTTTTGAGAAGCGACGAGCCCGATCCAGATGCGCTTGCATACAGGAGCTGCACTTCGGACAGGCGTCTCCCACATGCAATCCCTGGTGACGGAACCCTCCGCCTTGACGGGAGACCATGGATGTCACTTATGTGATCCTCCATATCATATTCAAATTTTAATTAATTATCGTGAATCACATTCACATAATTAATTCTTCCAAGGGAATTATTAGCTCTAATCAAATTAGAATATTTCAATTGGACATAATCAATTTAATCATATTAAATTAATTATCAATCCAATTCAATCAATCAAACTTGATTATTTTACTTGAATACATATATGGTAATATCTCAAAATACGTATTAATTCAAATTTTAATAATTAGAGAAATACATCTTGATCCCTCGGACATTATCCCGGCCCTACCCGCTGTCATGGCCAGTACCGACGAGAGTGGGACGGACCACATACGTTGCAACCCGCAACCCCAATGCTCTCCGACTAGGCACCATATCCGCCTCGGGAAAGGATAATGCCAAATTGATTAATTTGTACTTGAGATGATCATCGGTTCTTCAACCGAAATTGTACCATATAGTAATAATCAAAACATTTTTTTGATTATAAGGAAATTTGCTAGACAAATTCCCAAATCCTATTCAAGCATCAAGTTTGAAAGATTGTGGTTTCCAATTATGATTTAGATCACATCTTAATCAATTAATTGGTTAAGGCAATGTCATTTAAGGGAATAATTATCATCAAATATTTCACAAATATTTATGCACAATTATTCTAGGAAATTAAACAATTTAATTTCACTAAATGATTAAATGACAATCACAATACAATCATCAAGTTTGATGATTGTGTTTCCAATTAAGATTTAGATCAAATCTAATCAATTAATTGGTTGAGGCCAAGTAAATTATGTAAATAATCATCTTCAAATATTTCACAAATATTTTTCATGATTATTTCACGAAATTAACAATTAATTTCACTAATTGACAATCACTTGGTTCTAGATTAGGACTGTAATTTCAGCAGTGACCCCTTCTTACTAAAATTAGCATATCTCAATCATATTAAATCCAAATTAGACAAAATCAATTTTCATAGATTGATAATTTGATTTAGGACAGAATCCAAGTGATGTTACACGCATTTCGAGGCAAGTCTAAACAGTAATTAACATTTTAATCACGTTCAGATCTACAGTTCCCGCAACAGTGCATACATGTTCATTAAAACAACCATATCTAGAGCATACGAAATCCGATTTACGTAAACTCAGATCCTATGGTTTCCTTATTTAATGGGGAACAAAATACAAGTATTAAATTCGTGTTTAAACAATTTAAACAGTGCCGAATTTATTTACTAAACAGATCTGCGAAATCAAATGCGATAAAAACTTTCGCGACCTTAACGAACCCAAGTCGTCCTCGATTTTTCGAATCATATTCGAAACCGTCTACCTAAGGCTCTGATACCACTTGAAGGATATGGAATTATCCTCAAGCGCATCACGGAAGCGTGATCGTCGTATCGGATACGACGAGGAACGACTAGTCGTACTAGTTGTTCGGTGCAGCGGAATTTAAAATTTTTATTCGATGAAACCACATGATCCAAGAACCATTCTCAGATCGTTTCATCTATAACCACAACAAGTATAATGTAATACCTCTTGAAGCGTGGTTGATCAAGTCTCTAAAGAAAGAGACCTCCTGTCTCAAGTCCGATCGTCGGCGAGACCGCTTGCGAGCGCGGGGATGAACCGCGTTGTCCTCGCAATCCAAGAAGATGATCCAAGCGTGGTTGCTCCTGATCTCGTCCCACGAGATCAAACGTCTCCTTCGTGAGAGGAACTCTCCAAGAAGACGGAGAACCGAAGAACGTCGAAGCGGCAGTGCGGTGGCGAAGGCGACGACGGTTCTCTCCTCTAGGGCATGGTGGACGGCCACCAACAAGAGAGGGAGAGAGGGCTGGCGTGTATGAAGAAATGAGGGAGAGAGAGCTCCAATATTGCAAGTTCTTAGAGAGCATAGTATGCCTCTCTATTTATAGGGTTTTGGGATCCATGGATCTCAATCCATGGGACACATAAAATCAATGGGTGAGATTGATTTGTGTCAATCCAATGGCCAAGATTGTTGTTGTCAAAAGCAACAAATTTAGGTCAAAATATATTTGACAAAATCAAATATAATTTATTCCTAAATCATACCAACAAATAAGGAGAGAATGTGCATGGAGATTTCATCTCCATGCACCTTCCATGTTGGACGGCCACCCATTCCATATAGGAATGGTGTGCCGCCCACTATGGGAGTCCAAGGAGGCAATCTCATGGATTCCCATGAGATTGCATATCTTCTTGATTTTCTCTCTTATTTATTTGCAACAAATTTGTTGGACTTTATTCTTCAAAAATAATTCACAATTATCTTTGAGAATATTGCATTCTTGCCATGGAAAAAATTGTGAATCATATTCACAACCCAAAACAACATATAATTCATATTGTTAATTAATTACACAATGTGTATCCAATACACATAATAATTAATCAACACATATAAATTATAATTAGCTCTCTCTAATACATTATAAATCACATTTATAATATATTATAAATAATTGGATATTTCTATCCACATTATTCTTATCCACATTAATTAAATCACATTTAATTAAATTGGATAATTTCTTCACACATCAAGATGATTAAATCACATTTGATCATTATTTCTTCATTGCTTAGATCTTATGGAATTATTCTTGAACCCTTCAAGAATAATGCAATCTCTCCGCAGATACTTGGAGATAAGGACAGGGCGATTGTATTGTTCCACGTATAGTGACATGGATATTGAGATCATATCTCAAATCCAGATCGCGAGCCTCTCATAGATGCTTGATTAAATCAAGACCGTAAATCTAATCTTCTCATTGTATCTGAATCACATTCAGTATCAATGTCCAACACTTGGACTAAGATCAGATTACTTCTCTACCGAGAGGAGTCACTAAAATCCAGACCCGTTTCATCACTCCCTAGGAATGGAAGCGTCATGGTTATACAATCGTTTATGATCAAATCACCCTCAGGTATTCCCAATACCTGTACATCCTGCATACTGGAAGACTCAGACTAAACCCGAAGTATCGGATCAACTTTATACTGTCTACTTCATGGTTTTATCAGTAAGTTTCTCATTCGATCATTGGGAGTTGGTATCGATCATACACTTTCCAAAAGCGTATATCATACCTAGGTCTTGATCATATACTAAAAGTATATATCAAACCTACAAATTCAGTCAAGCTTCCAAAGCGAGACGACCATGCGCATGGAATTTGATTCATCCCAATATCTCATGAGTGAGCTCATGTCTTCCGGTTCAGTAACTGAACCTGTATGATCCCTTTGAGAGATCGTATTACTCATATGCCCTTATATGCACACCAGCGCGCCGGTGTATAGACCTTGATTAGGTCATCAACCTATTGGTCTGCCAAATGTACACACTCAGACATATAGTAACACATCTGTCTCCGGTCAGAGGATGCGTGCCTATATCATGACAGCATACGATATAGGACTTTGGTTATCTCGATCTCGTTAAGTCAACTCTTTGACCTAACTAATCTGACACCTCCGAATCTCTATTCCTATGCAGAGGACCTGCATCAAGAGGTCAGTCAGATATCAGCCTTCAGAGATAGGATTGCCATCTCCTACTCAGGCTGGAGATCATCTCTTAACAATCATTTGACGGTGCTTGATGAGTCCTCAATATAACTCTTTAGATATTCATCCAAGCACCAGCCTCTATGATTCAATAGTTGAATCAACAGCTGTATGATCATCAAGATGACCATGGTACATAACCCTAATTGTACTAAGGGACCTATTATACAAATTATTCATTCTTCATTTCAGATCAGGGAATGATATTTGCAATAACAATTATTGCATAATGGCTCGCCGTGGGCTCGCATTTCCAACAGTCACTTAGGCAACCTTTGGTTGCACCACTTTCGAGCACTCCGCCCCATTCATCTAAGTTGGTTCGTGAGAGCTCAGACCCGCTCTCCGAACCCAAGTTTGACTCCATCGTATTCTCTCTCGACCACCGTTCTTGCAGTCCCGTTGCCAGAGCAGATATATATATTAAATTGACGGCATCTGAGTTCAAGTCTTTTACCTTTGTAGAGACCATTGCCAACAGAGAGGAGCGCACTGATGGACCCATCCAGATGCATACCTATGTTGTAGATCGGGGTGCCATCAACAATACCTTGTTAGCTTCCCGGGAGACTATACAACACTAGATACAAGATCAGGGAGATTTCATGGCCGACATGCGCGGGGAGATGGCTCAGATGCAGGCAGACAGAGGAGAGCAGAACAAAGTCGGTGGAGGAGCAGACATTCCAGAGCAAGGGGGAGGAGATGGACCACTTCCAGATGAGCTAGCAGAGCCAGTCCGACCAGCATGCCCCATAAGAGAGTTGTACAACCCTGGTGCAACTCTAACGCACCGTTGGATTCAGCTGCCAACCATTCTGGGAGACATCAAGCTCCCTCCTCAGACTATCCAGTTACTACTCAGATTTCACGGGCTAGCCACCGAGGAGCCACACCTCCATCTCTAGGAGTTTGAGATGATCTGCACCACGGTCCATGATCGATTCATGGATGAGGATACAATCAAGATGATGGCATTTTTGTTCTCCCTTGTTGATCGGGTAACCTATTGGTTGAATAATTTAGGGAGGTACATGACATCGTGGGAACAACTCAGAGCGAGTACTTGAATAAGTACAATCCACTCGGCCAGACAAATGTAGCACGGGCCCTAATCAACAACTTCTCCATGCTTCCCAATGAGAAATTTCATGAAGCATGGGACCGATTCAGAGAGCTTATCGACCGATGTCAACATTACAACATATCCAAACCCAACTTAGTGCATAGCTTCTTTTGTTGGCTGACACCGGAGCTGTAGGGGCTCATGAACGCATCTTGTGGGTGATCCTATTTCGCAAATGACGAGGATAAGGTCTGAGCTATCTACGAGGAGATGGCTAATAACTAGACGGTCATGTCCCAGACCCATCTTTACACTCAGGGGAAGCCCCATCCACAGGTTGTGTCCTTATCAGAGGATCACATGGATCAATGCAGGTCCATCCACTTCATCAGTAGCTGTAGAACAGGCAGAATCATCGACCACTGATATGAGTATCATCAACGAGAAGTTGGACCGCATCGAGCTCATTGAGAAGAAGCAGTGTCAGGGTATGTAATATATAGATCAGATGGCACAAACACTAAGTGACTTGAAGACCCAGATCATGTTTCTCCAGGAGGCACACACGGCTCCTCATCCTAGTCTCAGGTCGCAGACGGATCCTAGAAGCAGCCGCTCGACCCAGCACTCAGCCCAACACAAATAGGTCCACCATGTTCAGACAGAATCTTCCCAGCAGCCTCAGCATCAGTACTTCCGGCCATCACCATCTCAGGACACTCATATGGTGGTGTACCAGCAAGATCAGCCCCTAGCAGTCCTTCCCCCACCTCTTTACGAGCAGGAGCCGTTGATGGACGTCAACAGGATTTGGTATGACCTCCATAGCTTGGGATCCGTCGGGACCATCTCGAATTGCATCGGTCAGCCGGAGGTGCCGCTTCCCAGTAGCAATCTCCAGCTTAGGGTGGGCAGTATAGCCAACAGTAGCAACAGCCTTAGTTTCCACAGCCACAGCAGCAATACCAGTAGGGTCCCCGTCCCTACCAGCAGGGACAACCGTGGAGGCATTAGCAACAGCCTTAGCAGTACACTCATTAGTATCTCCCTTATCCTTCCTAGCAGCAACCTCACTTCCAGAGAGGCAACCCGTCTGGTTCTCATGGGCCAACCTATGAGAACCCAGCACTTGACGACCTTGCATGCCTTGTTTCTGAGCAGCAAGCCACTTTCAGATGGGAGATG
The DNA here is from genome assembly GCA_037367405.1 of Ottelia alismoides. NCBI lineage: Eukaryota > Viridiplantae > Streptophyta > Magnoliopsida > Alismatales > Hydrocharitaceae > Ottelia > Ottelia alismoides. The sequence goes on along the minus strand of JAZKJV010008277.1, from coordinate 124,490 downwards.
GATGAGTTTCGTTAGGAGATGAGGGAGATCATCAAGGGAAAGGCCACCATACCTGCTCAAATCGAGACCAACCTGAATTACCTGAAGAGAAAGTCTGAGCAGGTACAATTCACAGAGGCCGCTACTCTTAGTGATTCTTTGGGTGATATTGCTTCATATACATTTGATGCTGACTTTGTCACACCTCGGAGCGGTAGGATGCCAGTCGGTGGCACCTCGTCTGAGCGACGACACCATGAGGACTCAAGAGCGCTAGACGAGGAGGAGAGCAGTGCCGATGCTGCTCATGATAATGATGATGACGGTGGTGCTGATGCCACATGGATGTAGATCCAGTCAACGATACTGAGGCCGTCACTCCACCAGTTGCAGGAGGTGGTGCTGATGCCACTAGCCACTCAGATGCTGTGCTAGAGAGCGGTAGTGATGCTGCAGTTCGTGATGTCGTGGGTGGTATTGAAGCCACCCCTTCTATTCCGATTGCATTTCCTACCATTTCTGTATCTCGGGACTATTCAAAAAGATAAAAAAATTTAATAAAGGAAAAGGTTCTTTATCTTTGAGTCCATATGCGATGACTGGTAATGTTTGTATGGATTCTGTTTCGTCATAGCAGCAGGGACTCATTCCTAGCCCTCTATCTAAGGAGGGTAAATCCATCCCCTTCTCCCAAGCACTCCTCTTGGCTAAGGGGAATAAAAAAGAAAATACAAAAAAATCCCAGCAGTTAGAGTTCAGCCAGCAAATGATAGATAGATTTCAGATTCAGCTGACTCTACAGGAGGAACTTGAGCACATCCCTCTCTTCCAGAGGAACCTTAGAGAGAAGACTACCATTCGCATGAAGAAGAGGAACCACCATGCAGAGATCCACGTGCTTACCCGTGCCACCTGCTTCGCCATTCAGAACTATCTGCCGGCCAAGAGGCTCGATGCAGGAGCTCCCTATGTTAGATGTCATATCCATGAGCAGAAATTCAATCAGACTCTATTAGACAATAAAACTTCCATCAACCTACTTCCATCTTCCTTATTCGACCAATTCGAGTTTATCCCTCTTCGATAGAGCAGGACAGTCCTTCAGTTTGCTGATAGATCTGTCAAGAGGTTGAAGGGGTTGTTGAAGGACGTGGTCTTCACAATTCAGGGCCTACAATTCTCCGTGTACTTTGTTGTGTTGACATGGAGATCCCTGAGTTTGTGACCAATACCCCCATCATTTTAGGATGCCCATTCTTGGCCACAGCTATGGCAATGTCCAATCATGATAGTGGGAAGGTGTACTTTCACATCGAGGGTGAGAGTATACAAATAGAGATAATCGACGAGACCAGAGTGCAAGATTCAGCCTGCTCAGAGCAGCTCAGTGATTCAGAGCAGATGACAGAGGTATAGCGAGACGTCCACCAGGAGTGTGATTTTGTGATTACTGATGATGAAAATGCTTGGTATGACCCCATTTCACGAGCTATCTTCTCTCATTTATATGTTGTTGAGTCACAGATTTCAACAGAGGAGGTCTTGGAGAGCACACTCTTCATAGAGGACACATTCGAGGCTGCAACCCACGTTCTGGATAGTGAGGCAGTTTCTTTACCTCGTAATTCAGATTCAGATCCCTCGGAGTCAGATATCGATTGGAAAGAGTTTGATGAGTTGATACAGTGTCTGATTCCTACAGAACCAGTAGCTAGGATGGAGACTAACCCGATACAGAGCACAGATACACCAGCAGAGTAGTCTACACTGGATTTTGATGATCAGAGAGAGTTCTCCCACATAGATTTGGTCACCTTCACTCAGACTTTTCAGAGGTCAGATTTGCTAGCTCCCAGTCACCCAGAGTTGAAGCCCTTGCTGCAGTTCTGAAGTACAGATTTCTTACGGGTGAGCATGAGATGTACCCAGTCATTATCTCAGCAGACTTGACTGGAGCGCAAGAATCTCGATTGATGGACGTTCTTGAAAGGAACCTCAAGGTGATAGGATGGAGTGTAGCTGATCTCCAGGGGATAATTCCAGCCATGTGCTCCCACCATATTTATCTCGAAGAGGACGCTATACCATCGTGTGAGTTCCAGCGATAACTGAATCCAACCTTCAAGAAGGAGATATCGAAATGGTGGAGCACTGATTTTATCTACCCCATCTTCGACTCCAAGTGGGTTAGTCCATTACATGTGGTGCCCAAGAAGATAGGCATCACTATAGTTGTGAGTGAGTCGGGAGAGGAGATAGCTACCCGGGTACCCACTTCTTGGAGGGTCTGTGCGGACTACATACGATTGAATCAGGCTACCAAGAAGGATCATTTCCTGCTGCCTTATATAGATCAGATTATAGAGAGTCTAGCTGGGAAGAGTCATTACTATTTTCTTGACGGTTACTCTGGATACGATGAGGTGGCCATTACGACCAAAGACCGATATAAGACTACAATCACTTGTCTGTTTGGACATATGCTTTCAGACGGATGCCCTTTGGTCTATGCAATGCTCCGGCAACATTCCAAAGGTGCATGTTGTCTATCTTTTTGGACATGGTGGGTGACTGCTTAGAGGTCTTCATGGATGATTTTTCGGTCTATGGGGATGGGTTTGATGCTTGTCTTGACTACTAAGACTGTGTCCTTGAGCACTGCATTGAGGTCCATCTTGTCCTATCTTGGGTGAAAAGTAACTTCATGGTGACTCAAGGGACGGTGCTTGGTCATATCATCTCCAATAGGGGCATGGAGGTTGATCCGGCAAAGATGGATATCATCAGGAAACTCAATCCACCATCCAACTTGCGACAATTGCGGTCTTTTCTGGGGCACATCAGTTTCTACCGATGATTCATTCATGATTTTAACAGGATTGCCTCTGTTGACTGATTTGCTGACCAAAGACATCGAGTTCATTGTAGATGATAAGTGTCTTGCATCATTTGAGACTCTCAAGAGTCTAGTTGTCGAGGCTCCTGTCCACCAGCCGCTTGATTGGTCTCTCCCATTCGAGATCATGACGGATGCCTCTGATTTTACCGTAGGGGCCGTGCTGGGAAAGAGGAAGGATGGAGTGCCTTTTGCCATTCACTATGCTAGTCGTACCTTGGATGACGTGCAACGGAACTACACTGTCACTGAGAAGGAGATGCTAGCCGTAGTTTTTGCCTTGGATAAGTTCAGATCGTATATCATTTTATCCAGAGTGACTATCTTTACTGATCATACCGCCATCAGGTTCCTCATGGCAAAGAAGGATGCCAAAGCGAGACTGACTAGATGGATCCTTCTACTCCAGGAGTTTGATATTGAGATTATATATAAACCTAGAGTCAAGAATGTGGTGGCGGCTCTTCTCTCCCGATTAGAGCATCTTGAGGAATCTGAGAAGGCTGGTCCCATTTCTGAGATCTTCCCAGATGAGGCGATCCTTGATATCTCCTCGCTCCCGTGATACACCGACATTGTGAACTATCTTGTTGCCAAGAACGTTCCACAAGGTTGGCCCAGGCAGCATCTTGAGGCCTTCATTGCGAAGGCCAAGTTCTACCATTGGGAGGATCCCATCAAGAAGCAGGTAGAACAAAATATGTTCCAACTGGCCTCCTTCACTGAATTTTCCCTCGCATCTCTTAACTCCCTGCGATGATTTCAGCCCTTGATATTCACCTCCTAACAACCACCAAGCTCACCAACCCTTAGATCTAACTTGGTGTGCACGAAATCTCTCTATAAAAGGGTCCAAATGTCGCCATTTTTAACTAACCTTCCAACTACCCAGAACTTATATTTCCAGTGGCCGACCCCATTCTTCCAAGCCTCACTCCGCCTCGCATCGGTGGTGACAGCACTTGCAAGAGACCTCGCGTGGAGGAGGGACATCGGAGGAGGAGTTCCAAGGTGCTTTGCCACCTTGAATCGCAGCTCGTGCCGCGTTCAACTCCGGCGAAGGTCGTCCGTCGAGCAAGTTACCAGAGGTAAATACACCTCTTCTCCCAGACCTATTCCACCATCTTTCTCAGATTCTTTCTCGATCATCGTGCCATGATTAGCAAGGCTAATTACTATGATTAGATCTCCTAATCTCCTATCTTACATGCCCAATCGAATTCCAACCCATAGCATTTCAAATCCACTTCGAATCGCGTCTCATTTCATCGCCATTCTCACGCACCTCGCATATTTCTTCTGGAAACCATTGTTTTTATCCTGCAAATCTCTAAATTTTTGGACGATTCTTCGTGAATCGAGCATATATATCTTGCATTTGCAGACCCATCTTCATCAGGAGCGCATTCAAATTATCCGGAGTCTTCAAAGCTACAAGAAATCACGACTTCAATGAATTGCAACAGCCATTCCTCAGACCAGGCTGCAGAGGACCGCCACCTTTATCGCCCTTCCACCGCCGCTCGCAGACACCTCTGACCACCTTCCATCGCAGGCGAGCTCGAGGGGTGGAGGAGCCACCCTTCTGGCCCCGCCGGAGGTCCAATCTCGCCGCCATTAGCCTGAGGAAAATCGGAGAAGAAGAGCTCCTCAGCAGTTGCGTAACAGATTCAAGAACATCTCAAGAACTCCAGGAGAGCAGTCTGCTGACACGTGTCCATCTACGGACGACCCAGATTCACGCACAAATTCTAATCTCAGTTGTCAAGTCTAAACGGTGAAAAATTTGCAGAATAAGTCCAGCAGCTTTTCATAAATCCATTCCCGCTCCAGAAGGTTTCCAGAAATTACATTTAGGTCCCTCCGCAGGGACCTAAGTGTAAAACACTTTATTTCTTTTACAGAACAGTCTCTATAAGGACCTAATTGCATATCTTTTTAATTACTTTTCTTGTGCTTATACCCCTGGGCTGTAGGGGATTTTTGGACCTAATTTTGACCTCATTTTTCATAGTTTTTCATGGGGTAGTTATACAACTACCTACATGAGTTTTTCATTGATTTTTGGTGTGTTTTTCTCGTAGTTTTATTGTGTTTTGATTCTTCGCAAACCGTCTTCATTTTGATTTGATTTTGTGTGCTTGTTCGAGCCCGTTGCTAGGTTTTTTTACCTATTATATAGTATCACCTATTTTCACCTATATTCCACCTATTATATCATAAATAAATTTTGTGAAAAATATCCCTCTGAAAAATAAATAAAAAATTAAAATAAAATAAAAAATTAAAATAAAAAATTCATTAAAAAGTATATCTATCCTCTGATCACTTTCAGAAGAGTTAAAAAATAAATGACAAAAATATTTCCTCAAAAAAATCAAAGCATTCTATTCTGCCTCCTTGAGTTCGACCCAGGCACACTTACCTGGTAAAATAAAAAGTGTAGGATTTCTTAAGAAAACTGAATTTGTTTGATAGAAGCTAGGATCCGGATTGCGGCTTTCTACATCGACAACTGTATTCGCTAAAAGCCATAAATCGATCTGAGTTATTGAATTTCCAAACATTTTCGATCATCTCATTTTGATAACGGTCGCTCAGATCGGTTTACGGCTTTTAGAAAATACAGTTATCGATGTAGAAAGCCGCAATCCAGATCCTAGCTCCGATCAAACAAATTCGGTTTTCTTAAGAAAACCTACACTATTTATTCTACCAGGTAAGTATGCCTGGGTCGAACTCAAGGAGGCAGACTAGAATGCTTTGATTTTTTTTAAGGAAATATTTTTGTGATTTATTTTTTTATCTCTTCTGAAAGCGATCAGAGGAAAGATACACTTTTTAATGAATTTTTATTTTTAATTTTTTTATTTTATTTTAATTTTTTTATTTTTTTTCAAAGGGATATTTTTCACAAAATTTATTTATGATATAATAGGTGGAATATAGGTGAAAATAGGTGATACTATATAATAGTTAAAAAAACCGAGAAATGGGCTCGAACAAGCACACAAAATCAAATAAAAACGAAGACGGTTTGCGAAGAATCAAAACACGATAAAAATACGAGAAAAACGAACGAGAAATCAATGAAAAACTCACGTAGGTAGTTATATAATTACCCCAAGAAAAACTATGAAAAATGAGGTCAAAACTAGGTCCAAAAATCCCCTACAGCCTAGGGGTATAAGCGCAAGAAAAGTAATTCAAAAGTTCTGCAATTAGGTCCATACAGGGACTGTTCTGTAAAAGAAATAAAGTATTTTACACTTAGGTCCCTATGGAGGGACCTAAATGTAATTTCTGGAAACCTCTGGAGCGGGAATGAATTTCTGAAAAGATGTTGGACTTATTCTGCAAATTTTTCACCGTTTCGACTTGACGGCTGAGATTAGAATTTACGCGCGAATTTGGGCCGTCCGTAGATGGACACATGTCAGCAGACTGCTCTCTTGGGGTTCTTGAGATGTTCTTGAATCTGTTATGCAACTGCTGAGGATCTCTTCTTCTCTGATTTTCCTCAGGCTAACGGCGTCGAGCTTGGACCAACGGCGGGGCCAGAAGGGTGGCTCCTCCACCCCTCGAGCTCGCCCGCGATGGAAAGGTGGCGGTCCTCTGCAGTCTGGCCTGTGGAATGGTTGTTGCAGCTCATTGAAGTCGTGATTTCTTGTAGCTTTGAAGACTCCAGATAATTTGAATGCGCTCTTGATGAAGATGGATCTGCAAATGCAAGATATATATGCTCGATTCACGAAGAATCGGCCAAAAATTTAGAGATTTGCAAGATCAAAACAATGGTTTCCAGAAGAAATATGCGAGGTGCGTGAGAATGGTGATGAAATGAGACGCGATTCGAAGTGGATTTGAAACGCTTTGGGTTGGAATTGGATTGGGAGTGTAAGATAGGAGATTAGGAGATGTAATCACAGTAATTAGCCATTCTAATCATGGCACGGCGATCGAGAAAGAATCTGAGAATGATGGAGGAATAGGTCTAGGAGAAGAGATGTATTTACCTCTGGTAACTTGCTCGACGGACGACCTTCGCCGGAGCTGAACACGGCACGAGCTGTGATTCAAGGTGGCGAAGCACCTTGGAACTCCTCCTCCGATGTCCCTCCTCCACGCGAGGTTGCTTGCAGGTGCATTCACCACCGATGCGAGGCGGAGCAAGGCTTGGAAGAATGGGGGTCGGCCACTGGAACTGGAAGTTCTGGGTGGTTGGAAGGTTAGTTAAAAATGGCGACATTTGGACCCTTTTATAGAGAGATTTCGTGCACCCCTAGTTAGATCTAAGGGTTTGCGAGCTTGGTTGTTGTTAGGAGGTGAATATCAAGGGATGAAATCATCGGAGGGAGTTAAGAGATGCGTGGGAAAATTTAGTGAAGGAGGCCAGTTGGAACAGATTCTACTCTACCTGCTTCTTGAAGAAGATGAACCAGGTGCTGACAAGTGTCAGCACCTGGTTGGCCAGATGCTCAAAATTCATTATAAATTAAAATTTAAATAGTAAATAAAGTTATTTTCAATAGGTATAAATACAATAAATGTAAATAATTAAATAATCTGAATTATGGAATAATTACTTTTTATAAATAATAAATATTTTTTGAAATATAAATATTATAATAATAAATATGTATATATAAATAGGTTTTGGATTTTTAATTTAATAAATAAATAATTAAAAATTAATTATATATTTTCTTAATTATTAGAATAATAAATGAGAGTTATGTGAATTTTTGAGGATTTTACTAAATTAATTTACATATATTAATAAATATGGGTATATGTTATACTGTTCATTTTTACTCATAAATTAGGGTTTTTGATTTTACTAAAAGAATAAATAAGCTCCAAAAATTACGAAATAAATTAGGGTTAAATTAAAAGATCATGAAATTATTTAGAAATTATAAAATTAAGAAAACTATAAATAATGTGTGCTACATAAAATAAATAGCCCAGAAACCCCGTTGTCATTTGGGCCCAAAACCGACTTTTTGCAAACGGACTCCGAATTTGATGAAACCACCTTTATTAATTAGAGAATATTGTTTTATAAACTTTAAAGGTGAGTATAGTGAAATTGGATTTCGTATGAAGAAGTTATGATGTTCGGAAGTTGAGATTTTGACAATACAAAGGCTGGATTTCTTGGCATCTATACAGGGTAATATTTTTAAATTATTTTTATATTTTTATATAAATTTTTAGAAATAATCAGAGAAAGAGTTTGGTGAAAAATATATACGTATAAGTTAAATAAAAATCTTTGAAGTTTTGTATTTATTTTATAAATAGTGAAAGATGTATGAAGTGTGACTTAACTTATTTTTTTAGTTTTCTTTCCTTATCTCCCCCTACTTTTTGTTTTGTCGACCAATCCATGCTGACTTGATATCGGGGATTAGGCTATAAATATACCTTGCAGTTATATTTATATTTTTATGTCATATTGTACATATTTACATATATCCAATCTTCCTTCTTTTCTTTTTCTTTGTTCTTTATTTATTTACATGATTTTGGTGTTTAAAAATGAATATTTGTATATGAATGAGGTTTTATTAAAAGAAGGGAATTAATGAATATTTACATGTATTTGTTAAGGGTTTTAAGACAAAATGCGACAGAAAAGTTAATGAATCATGGATTCATCAACCCCTATACTGAAACTTTGCTAGTCCCTTAGCAAACAATTATTTTGAAAAAGTAAGTGAAAAAGAAAGAAAGATAGAACGAATTTGTTTTCCAAAACCAATTCATGAGAACAGATAAAGGATAGAGCTCGATCGGTCCTGAAACAAGCATTTTGTCAAGACCTTAACTAGGATTAGGATTTTATCCTCAACAGTCCTCAAGTTCCACAAATCCTTACTCAAGATCACTTCATCAGCTAGTTTAGACTCACTTTTTCATATCGCAAACTCTATCATCCTTGAAGTCAACTTGTACGGTGTGTGAATTGGTTTAGCTCTTCCTGCTTAGAGAAACGAAGAAATCATCCATCTCGGCTATACACTTCTATTGCTTCCTCATATAGCTATTATTTACTCGGGGAGGGAGGTATTCCCTTCTGAGTTCAGTTCTGCTATGTCCACAATCGAATATAGAAAGAAGATAGAAGAATGAGAAAAGAAGTGGAGTGCGACCAATGTAGACGCATCTCCTTGTGAAGCTCAACCGGTGTAGCTGAGTCTCCACTAAGATGTGCAGGCATTTTTGGTGGAAGCTTGGACCATTGTGGTCGTATTTGTATTTGGTGGCTTTTTCTTTGCTTTGACTTTGTAATTTGCTTGCACTGCATTCATCTCTTTGTGCCTCGACGGATATAGCATCTTTTGTTCCGTCCCTGAGGTCTTAGAAAAAATTGCGTCAGCAGATCCTTCCCTCATCCGAAGCAACTATCGCAACCCCAATCTCTCCCGTCTTTAGACTTCAATACCGCAAAGACAAGGATAGAAACGCACTACCAAGATGTACGGCCCTTCGCAACTCTATGCAAGTCGAGCTAAGTGTGGAGTGCATGTGTTCAAGATTAGTTCACTGGTGTAGAGTTGAACGGATGATACCAAATGGTCTACTTAAGCACATATGACTTGATTCCCCGAATATGGTCTTATAGAACCCAAAGATTTAAGTCACAGACCTGAAGAGTCTAAATTCCAGTTCCTAACTAGGCTCCTTACAATGGAAGTTAAAAGCCGTGATCAAGCTACATCCTTTAGACTAGACTCAATCATTAATTCCAGAAATCAAACTTATTCTGAAAAATGTGAATGCAAATGCAACCATATTTGTGTGAAGTATATTTTCTTAATTTTACTCATTTTTATGGATTTTGCGGCTTTTGCAGTTTTTATGACTTTTAGGGTTTTGTATTTTTATGTATTTTTTGGTTTTTATAAACAAGTCCTTTTTTATTCACGGGTTTTACAAGATATATTTTATTTAGGTTAAGTATCTAATAGTTTTACGGTTTTTTATCTACAGAAAATTTTACATGGATTGAGTAATTTTTGCACATGTTTTAATAAGATTTTAAGTAAATATTATATAAATTTTAAATACATATTTTAGTTACAACTTTTAAATACAAGTTTTAACATATTTTACTTATTTACAAGTATTTTATACATAATAAATAAATATATAAATAGATTTTTAATTAAACCTTACCCACTTTTTATGGATTTTATAGATATAGAAAATACATAAAAGTACGAGTGATGGACAAAAGTATATATACAATATATATGCACCCCCCTATACTTAGCTTGAGCTATTTCCCCATAGCGTTAAAAGAGAAAAAGGAGGACATAACTCGTGCTAAGTAAAAGTGGGTGAAAAGAATATACAATACAAGTCAGTCAACCCTCCCCCTATACTTACGATTTGGTAATCGTAAGTATATCGGGAGAGCAAAAATGGGATGATTGAGTGAAAAGAATAAATAACAAAAGTTAAAAAAGGAATAAAGAAGACGAGAACATGGAAATCACTCGGTCCTCCCTATACTTAGGATAAGGCATCGTAATATAGAAAGAGTGTAGCCAAAAATCGGAGACCAGTGATTTGTGAAGAAGAAAGGATATACAAAAGAATCAGAACAAAATATAAAACGTGAATCAGCGAACAACCGATCCCCCCTATACTTAGGATCTGGTATCCTAAGCATAAAAGACGAGCAAAAATGGGGTCGATTGTGGTCTACGAAGAATATACAAGTGTTGCGGCTATCCAGAAATCGAATGGCTCAAAAGAATCTGTACAGGATGAGGTGAAGTGAAAGAATGATCATGATTCTTGTACAAAATAGATCACTTCAGTACGAGCTAGATGATCAATAGTCTCGATGAAGTGCTTCAGCATCTACCTGTTAACCGCGAACGGTTCTGCACCAGGTGCACATATGATATCGCTATACTGCCATTGTCGTGCACCGTTCTGACTATGTATGGTCCTTCCCACTTACTTTTTAATTTGTCGGGAAAAATTCTCAACCTTGCATTGAACAACCAAACTTTCTGCTTAGGGACAAAGCTCTTGTGCCGATAGTGTATGTCATACCATGTCTTCTCTTTGTCCTTATAAATGAGGGTGTTCTCGTATGCTTGATTTCGAATCTCTACCAGCTCATTCAGATCTATCTTCCTCTTGGCTCCTGTTTTCTGCGTATCCTATAAGATTTCTCGAATTGCCCATTCAGATTTATGCATTATTTCTACAGGCAAGTGGCACGGCTTTCCATAAACCAGTCTGAATGGAGAAGTACCTAAGGGAGTTTTGTATGCAGTACGATATGCCCAAAGAACCTGATCTAGCAGCTGTGACCAGTTCTTCCTATCCGGTCCTACTAGTTTTTGGAGAATTGATTTCACCTCCCTATTTGAAACTTCAGTCACGCCGTTCGTCTGTTGGTGGTAAGGAGAATCTACTCTGTGATCAATATTGTATTGCTTCACTAGCTTTTTGACCTCCTTATTGATGAAATGGCTACCCCCACCTGAAATGAGAATACGTGGAATCCCGAACCGCGAAACAATGTGTTCCCTTAGGAACTTGCAAACGGTTTTACTATCTGCAGTTTGTGCGGGTATAGCCTCCATCCATCTACTAACATAATCTACAGCGAGAAGGATGTACTCAAAACTGCTGCTAGAAGGGAACGGTCCCATGAAATCTATGCCCCATGCGTCAAAAATCTCGCAAATGATAACGGGTCGCATCGTCATTGCGTCTCTAGCACTGACTGTCCCTACTGCTTTATGACATTTTGGGCAACTCTTTACAAATGTACATGCATCTCGAGTAAGAGTCGGCCACCATAATCCGCTCTGGAGTACCTTCTGCGTTGTCCTCTTCCCTGAGTGTTGTCCTCTTGCTTCTAAAGAATGACACAATGTGAGGACACTGTTATATTCCTCCTGAGGAATACAACATCGGTAAACACAATCCGGTCCTTTGTGAAAAAGAATCGGATCCTCCTAATGGTAATATCGTGCTTCAGAAACTAGTTTATCAACTCGGGTCTTTGTCCAACCTTGAGGGCTTTTCTGTGTAACCAGAAAATTTACTATGTATGCATACCATGGAAGTTCGGTAACCGCAAAGATTCTCTCGTCAGGAAATCTCTCTGCGATCTCTGGCTTGTACTCATCTGAAGTCTGATCTGTCTGTAATTGGGAGAGGTGATCAGCTACCACATTCTTTACCCCAGATTTATCTTTGATGTCCAAATCGAATTCCTGAAGTAATAGAATCGATCATAGAAGACGTGCCTTAGCATCCTTCTTTTCCAACAAAAACCAGATAGCTGAATGATCTGTGTATACTGTAATTTTTCAGCAAAGAAGATAAGATCAGAATTTATCTAACGCAAACACTACTTCCAACAACTCTTTCTCTGTCACTGTATAATTTCTCTGATCCTCTTCTAAGGTTCTGCTAGCATAGTGGATGGCAACAGGAAGTCCATTCCTCCTCTATCCTAATACAGCCCCAACCGCAAAATATGAAGCATCCGTCATGATCTTGAAGGGAAGAGACCAATCGGACGGCTGTAGGACAGGAGCACTGATAATTTTTTCTTTAAGTATGAGAAAGGCACTAAGACATTTATCATCTAACAACAAATCGATGTCTTTGCCTAATAACTCAGTTAAAGGTCGGACAATCTTAGAGAAGTCATGGATAAACCGTCGGTAAAAGCCGACATGCCCCAGAAATGATCGTAACTGTTTAATGTTGGACGGTAGTTCGAGTCTTTAGATAACATCCACCTTGGCAAGGTCAACCTCCTTGCCTCGCTGGGAGACGGCTTGCCCCAACACGATCCCGTGGGTAACCATAAAATGGCTCTTTTTCCAGGACAGAACGAGATCTACCTCACAACACTTTTTAAGAACCTGGTCTAGGTGCGCTAAACAATCGTCAAAAGACTCACCGTAGACCGAAAAATCATCCATAAAAACCTCTAGAAAATCACCGACCATATCCGCAAAAATAGCAAGCATGCACCTTTGGAAAGTAGCGGGAGCGTTGTACAGTACAAAGGGCATCCGTCTAAAGGCATACGTGTCGAACGGACAAGTGAAAGTGGTTTTCTCCTAGTCTTCAAGAGCAATTGATACCTGATTGTATCCGGAGTAACCATCAAGAAAACAGAAGTACTCCTTCCCTGCCAACCACTCTATGACCTGGTCTATGAAAGGCAACGGGAAGTGGTCCTTCTTTGTCGCGGTGTTTAATTTTCTGTAATCAACACAAACCCGCCACGATGTAGTTACTCTCTTTGGAATCTCCTCTCTATTTTCATTCTTAACCATATGAATTCCTGACTTTTTTGGGACAACATGTAATGTGCTGACCCATTCAGAGTTGGAGATGGGATAGATGAACCCTGCGTCACACCATTTCATAATCTCTTTCTTGACAACTTCTCGTAAAACTGGATTCAGCCTACGCTGAAACTCTCTAGAGGGTTTGCTGTCATGATCGAGATAGATATCATGTGAACACAAAGCAGGATTAATCCTGCGGAGATCGGATACAGTCCACCCAAGTTTCTTTCTAGAATCTCCATCAAACGAGATTATTGATCGTCAGTCAGATATGAACTGATAATGACCGGAAACCGTTGATGTGGACCTGCAAGGAAAGCATATTTCATATTTCGTGGCAAAGTTTTTAATTCAGGTAAGGTAGAATCTGGATCTGCTGAAACATCCTCCGTATGAACAATGGGATATGTATCGGTTGTGGATTTATCGGCTTTCTGAGTAAACACCATGTCGATGTGCTCTAGATTCGGACTACAGAAGATGTTCAGAACATCATCCGACTCCTCAGAATGATCAGAAGAAAATAACTCAGCTAAATGCAATTCGGTTTCTAGATCATATGAAACGGAGGAATCATATAAAGTCTCTGTATCCGAAAAATCTGCAATTACTTCGTCAGAAGTCTGATCCCTTTGCTTCTCATCATCCAGACTTAAATACAAAGTACCGTCTGAAAAACCGCCTACCGTAGTCTCGGACCCGTCCTCTGATAAGCATTCCAGGGTCTCTACTTGATATCTTTCGAGGTCGTCAAGACGGACCTCGTCCATGTAATCACAGTTGGCCAAAGAACTCAAGAAATCCGAAGATGCATCCCTAGATGTGTTCGAATCTCTCGCCATCTCTATGTGTACCTTTCGCTCTCGGAGCGAATAGATACCTTCCCTGTATCATAATCGAAGAGGGCCTTTGCGGTTTCTAAGAAAGGCCTCCTGAGAATAATCGAGGTAAGGTAACTGTGTAGGGCAATCCATGTCCAGGACCGTAAAGTCCACTGGGAATTGCAGACCCTGCACGGTTACGATAACGTTCCTTAATATACCCTTAGGTCTCTTTACGGATCTATCAGCAAACTGAAGGATCGCGGGGGATTTGTAAAGAGGACCTAACTCGAGCCTATCAAGTTAGGAAGAGGGTATCAAGTTAATCGAGGAATCGTTATCTAAGAGTGCGATCGAATACGGCTTTTGCAATCTCGCATCTGACATAATGCGCACATGAGTCCTTCTTATTCTTCGGTAATTTGTTCTGAATAGCATAAGATGTAGCCTTAGTCAGAACGTGTTTCTCTGTGCGGGATCTCTTTTTCCTACATGTAGTACATCTATTCTTCAACTGATTATTAAGCATAGGAAAATGATCCAAGGCGTCGTGAAGTAGGATCTTTAGAAAGATGTGATCTTTCAGTAATCGCTCGGTTTCTGGAGTGACAACATTCTTTTTGGTATTTTTCTTTCCTTTTCTAAATAGAGCATCGGGAAAAGGAACAAAGTTAGGAGTCAGAAAATCAGAATTTTTATTACTATCAGAATCAACATGTACATAGAGAGTTTCATAATTATGTATAAAACTCTCTAAAACAGGGGAAGAAATGTTTTTCTCAGGATTCTCTCCCTGTTCTGGCATGATGTCATCATCTGAATTGCCAGTGTCCATATCTATTGTATCGGCATCGCTCCCGGCTTTCGAATCTGTAAATTGGTCCTCATCATCATGTTGGTTCTCCTCCTCGGCATTTTTCAGCTCATGGATGTTCTCGCGCTCCTCGTCAAGTGCCCGCTCTTCTACTTTAGCAGGTGCTCGTGGCGATCTACCGCTCCTGAGATGAATGAAGTTAGATAAAAATTCAGGAAAAGAGATCGTACCTGTAGTGTCGTCTACCTGATCTGGATGTCTCCTCTTGTTGTTCGGGTTCATCTGAGGTTGGGCTGGAAGAGTGGTCTTCGGTGCGGTTAACTCGTCCAGACGACGGTTAACCAGCTCCATCTCGGTTTTGTGTGTAATCTGGAGCGTGCTCAGCATATCCATGATCTGATTCAGTGCCTGGGCCTGTGAAGACATCTCCGGTTCGGTGTGGTGGCCCTGGCTTGGTCCTCTCTCCTGCCTTGGTGTGTATTGCTGAGAGGCGGACGGCTGAGAGGATCTCTGTAGTGCGAAGGAAGACTGTTGCGGCTGCTGATAAGGATACGTCTGTGAATGCTGAGCAGGATATTGATATGAATATGGTCTCTGATGATAAACATTCGGGTGAGACTGCTGCGACCTGAAGTTCTGGCGGTGCTGAAAATGCGGACGTCCATGCTGCGGATGACCGTTGATGAATCTGCGATTCGTCATCTTTATTCATTTATTTTAGCTTAAAATCCCTTATAAAACACTTGCATATAACGCTAACTCCATATTTTTACTAACTTGCATTTGTGTGTAAATATTGTGCATTCCTCACTAATTTTAACCTAAAATAAATAAAGAAAGAAAGAAAGGAAAAATAAAGAAAAGAAAATAAAAGAAAGAAAGACTGTATACAGGATGACCCGAACCCTGAGAGAAGGTCAAGATTTGACCTGATCGACCACGAATAAAGTAGGGGGAGATAGGGTCCTCAACCAAAAATCCAAAAAAAAATGTGTTTCTCGCTTATTTTGTGTATATCTATGTAAAACTGACACTAATTTATTTGTACCTTAATTGACCCCAAATCAAATAACATTCAAAACCAAAGTTGTAAATAAAAATGTGTCCTAATTAATAAAAATGATTGCACAATTAAATAATGTACAGAATAAAAGTAGCCACACTTGGAGAAAGCCACTAAGCACTAATTGAAAGTTCAATTATGGCTCCATATGATATCAAATTGAACCAATTTCACTTCCATTGAATTCTAAATTAAATTATCTTCAAAATGGCTGTGATTTCATAATTTTTGGAGTTACGGTTGAAAAGTCGGTTTTCTGGGGTGGTTTGTGCAATTTTCCCTTGTATTTTGTGCATATTGTATTTGTATATATATTTGTAAATATTTTTACTAATTACTTAAAATAAAAATAAAAATAAACAAATAATAAAATTCTTAAAACAAAAAAAAAGAAGAGGCTAATTTCCCCATTTATCCTTGTATATAATGTCATATATGTATATAGTACATGTATATAGTTGCTATTTTTAACTAGCCATCATAAAAAAATAAAAAAATAACATTTTTTAATTCAAATAAACAAAGTGACGAAAATTCAAAAAAATAGATAATTTTGTAAATAATTTTATCTTTCTATTTTATCTCTCATGTTATCTCTTCCACCAAAAAATTCAAAAATTCATCTCTCTTATCTTCTTATCCAAAAATTCAAAAAATTCAAATGTCTCTCTTTTCTATTTATATGGCTCCATCTCCCTCATTCCAACTTGATCAATCTTTATAGAGAGGAGCCCGATCTTCGAGAGAAATTTCGTCGAGGAAGTTGCCTAGCCTCTAAGCCGTCTGGTGACAGCGAGTCGGCCTTGTCGAGGCGATCACGGTCTATTTTCCACTCCTAAGGTGAGATCCAAATTTTTCTTCACATTTTATCTTAGTTTAATCGTAGTTTAGTCTTCGCATTTTTTTCCCATCGTCATTTTTTTCTAGATTTTAAAATCCATCATGACTTGATCCGCACGCAACTCTATTTTTCATCTCATCTTCTTGATCTCTTCGCCTTCGATTTCTATCTCACACGATCTATCAACTCCGACCATGCACGGTGGTCGGAGAGTCGGATTCGAATCCTCCACTTTCGCTGAATCCCCATTCACTTTCCGATTTGTAAATAAATAAAAAAACATTTTGTTTCTTTTCTTCTAACGTTTGTTTTGCAGGATAAATAATAAAAAAATAAAAAAGGCATTTATTTCCTTGTTATCTAACGTTTGTTTTACAGGATCATATAAAAATAAAAATAATAAAAAAAGAATTTATTATCCCTTTCTATTCTTATTTTTCGGATTTACGAAAATAAAAAAACAAAAAAATTCCTTTCTTTCCTGTTTACATCACAACATAAAATTACAAAAAAAAATAAAGAAAAAAAGAGAAAAAGCTTCACAAGCAGGCGGCAGTGCCGTCCCGCGCCGCCCTTCCACGTGGCTGCGCGGCCAGCAACTCCGCCGTAGTCCGCGCGCTCTCCACCAGCAAGCCAGCGCGAGGCCGCCGCTCCGTCGGCCACCCGCCGTTCTCCTCATCCTTGCCGCCGACGCCCTCCAGGTCGCACCTGCGGCCAAGCTCCACTGCGCTCCTCTACCAGCGCGCAACCCCGCGGCCAAGCTTCCCCCGCGCCTCGCCGTTGAGCGGCGCCGCCCGCGCTCGCGCCTCCGCGCGCTGGCGATCCCCCTCCAGCAGATCCGCCTCAGACCGCTGACCTCCGCTCCTGCCACCGCAGTCCCCTCGACGCTCCTCCGCCTGCCCCTCAGATCGCCACCCCCCCACGTGGAGAAGAAGAACAAGGTGCGACGGCACTTGCCTCTCCCCCTGTCTTGTGCAAAAAAATAAACGAAACCCCCTCTAGGGTTTTGATTCAATGAAAAAGAAGGAAAATTACAAGTTCAGCCCCTGTGCTTTCTAAAATTACGTGAACGCCCTTGAAGATCTCAAATTTACAAATCCGTCCCTGCCAGTTCCAAGGCACATGCACTGCACATGATAAATTGGTAAAATTGCGCATTCTTCCCAGTGGTTTATTTTTGTTATTTTCTTTATGCAAAACATTTAATGATTTCATTTTAGTCCCTGAACTGCAGAACAATAAATTTGCATGCTCTTTTGAATAAAATATATGTTATTCATGATCCATAAATTCTGAAAAAATTGTGCTATGCTCTTTTGAATAAAATATATGTTATTCATGATCCATAAATTCTGAAAAAATCGTGTTATACTCTTGATGTGATTCTCTTCTTACCATAAATTTTTCATTGCATTTTGTATTCATTTATTATTAGTAAAAAATCAAAAACATGTCATTCTTACTTGTTTGAAATTCCAAAATTCATAAAAATTCAAATATTGTTTCAAAAATTCCAAAAAAAAATAGATTAGTTGTATTTCATTGTCTTTTAATTTCTGACCAATTTTCACGAATTAATTATATATAAAACTCCAAAAAAATTGAAAACATCAAAAATCTTTTAAAAATCACAGAAAATTCTAGAAAAATCCAAAAATAGTGATTTCAGTTCCTGTTGGTAGATATTTGCTTGTAATATCTCTTAAAAATAATTTACAAGAGTTTTGGGTATTGGAAGGATTTTTAAATTACGAGTTACTCCAAGCTGTGTACATTTTCACATTTTTTCACTGTTTGATTTTTAGAAAAATACAAAAACATCCGAAAAATCTACAAAAATTTTCAAAAACATTTCAAAACTTTTAAAACCAAAAATATTTTCTTTGGATTTTTCTGAGCATTTTTTTACTCATTGAAAAATTGCAAAAAGAGTTGGTGTGCATATTCTTGATCTTGTTCATATTGTTTCATATTCTTTTGAAAATTAAAAATTTTGCAAAATCAAAATCACTAAAAATTTGAAAATCAGAAAATTTAAAAAAAATCTTTGAAAATTTTAAAAAAAAATATAAAAGATAAAAAAACAAAAAAACCATGGATAGTTGTACTTTGAGATTCTTGTTTTCTCTTGATTGATTTTCGACTAATTGAATAACCATCGGGAATTGTAGCCTCCCTGAGTTTGACCTTGTCCGTTATATAGGTTAATAAGTAGCAAAATTAAAAAAAATAAATCTTTTGTTGACGCGGGATTTTGGGGATAAAAGCAAAGACCTTTTCACCATTAACTTTCCAACCCTAGAAAAACGCGCTCAACAACCGTACGGCGACTGCTGCTGATTTAGTATACTCAGTTGCTGAATCAGAGTATACCAAATCCCATTAATCTCGAGAGCAGATTGCGACTCCACCTCTATCTCTGTAGTACTGGTGATCTAGCCGGAATTGGCATGAGACTGATCCTCATGCCAATAAACCTACGGAGTCTCTAGCTCGCTCTGCATGTAATGAACTTGACGGGTGGGTGAAGCGGGTAAGATCCTCCGCGTTGGTTGTGTAGTCGAAGAAGATTGGCTCTGCTGATACTGAAGCTGAAGATCGGTAACCTTCTTCAAAAGATCACTCAGCTGCTACGGTAGAGATGAGAGTTTCTCCAACTCTCGCAGCGGTTGTAAGTCCTGGACATGCTTCTGAATCACGTCCACCAACGTTAATTTCTCGCTAATGAAGCTCATGTTGGTGTTGGATTCAGAATCTACGATATTTGCCACCTTGTGATGCTCTCGGTGATGTAGTGGCTGCGGGGTTTTCTGAAATGCCCGAGTAGAGTCGACGACTCTCGAATTCTCGGTCATCCATTCGAAGATGGCCCAGACTAACTCAACGTCCTTGTTCAAATAAGTGCCGCCACATACGGCACTCATGAGCCCTGTATGTCCGGCTGCAGTCATCCGAAGTAGTTCTGCACTAGCACCTTCATCGGTATATCATGATGCGGGCTTCTCTCCGTAAGATCCTTGAATCTATCCCATGCCTCATGGAAAGATTCATGTGGATGCTGCGTGAAAATGGAGATCTGACTCCTCATCATGTTCGTCCTCTCCAGAGAAAAATATTTATGCAGGAACGTGGACTTCAGATCATCCCACGTAGAGATTTCCCTTCCCAGATGACTCAGCCAGTAGAGCGCCTTATCAGCTAAGGCGAAGGGAAATGATTTGAGGCGGACGACCTCCTGTCTAACTCCTGGATAGCAAGTCGTACTGCAAATCATCTCGAATTGCTGTAAAAAGGTAAACGGCTCCTCTGTGGCATTCCCATAGAACTTGGGAAGCAGTGAAATGAAGGAAGGTCTCAGCTCGTATGGCCCTTGATTCGGCGGTAGCCAAATCCAATGATGGAGCGTTCTTGTGCCCGGGTCATACTCTTCCCGTAAAGTAGCGGGAACCGCAGGCGGTAAATGGTTCCCGGCCCTTGCTCTCAGCGCGGCTATCTCAGCCTGCAACTCATTCTGAGTTCTGAATTGTTCTCGGATCTGTATATTCATCTGTTGGAGAGTCTCCAGAATACCTGTAGTAACATCTGCGGCTGGATCAGGTCTTCGATCATCTTTCTCCTCAGCTGCTACCCTCTCGTCTGTTGCTGGTCCATTGTCGCGAGCCATCGGCTTCGAATCGTCTGGAAAAGAGAAGCTCTCGTACGAACTCAGCGAAAATTCGGCTGGAGATGATTTATAGACGAGGGTCTGTCTCAATTTTCTGGCCAGGAGGCGAGGGAGTCTGGGACTGACTCTCCTCGAGATCAGATGGGACCAGCTTGGGAAGAGAGTCATCCCAAGCTTGTGAAGATGTATGGTCGACGGTCGAAAGATCACAGAGTCTGAGCAGAAAATCCGTCGAGACGTCATCTTCGACGTAAAGAGGTTTAAACGGGAGAGCACGATTTACGATTCAAAGGAGAGGAAAAATGCGAAAGCCACGGAAACTCACACCCTACAAGCAAACACAAAGCAAACCTTGTTTTTCACCAACTCAACCAGATGATGACCGTAAGAGTTCGGTCTTTTATCTTGTTGGTTTTAGGGTTGTAATTAGCAAACAAATATTGCGGTTATCGTGCGCTGTGCGAGCTGATAGGTGCCCGATTTTTTTCCTCGCGACACTGTCCCGAGTCCTTACAGAGAACCACTTGCTCTCAGTTAGTATGGTGGCAAGTACACAGACCGTTTCTGGCTACCCGTGTTACTTGAGGACGGAGACTTGCTCGGTGTCCTCTAAATCCCCCATTCTGCAAAGTAAACTCGGACCGTTTCCGACTACCCGAGCATACCCACTGAAAAGCAGTGATTAGGTGTATGAACTAAGTAGTATTTTGAGAGATAGGTGTTTAATAAATGTCGGCCTTCGCTCGCGTACTCTGAGAAATGGCGGGGATTACGCTCCCAAATCAGATGAATCGTTACGGTTTTTAAGTCAGATATCTTTAGCAGTCCCGACTTTATGTTGTGGTTTTGTAATTTTTTTGGATCTTTTCAAACAAACATCTAATAATTTTTTCTTTTTATAATCCTAAAATCATGAATCTAAGTTGCAAGTCCTATAACTAGCTACATAAGCGCAATCAGGTAGAATAAAAAAAACCTAAACAAACATCTATCGAAAAAGCCACGGAAAAACCATCGAAGCGAGAAAAACCGCGGTGGGTGCCCCGATCCCCCGAATACAGTACTCAGCGAATCAGAGCTCGAAGAAATGGGAGGGGGGATTACACATCAGGATGTCCTTAGTAGACCCTTTCTACTAGAGTTTAGTACAGTTTCTCTCCCTCTCTTTCTCTCCTTTTTTTTACAAAAACATATACTACTCAAATTCTGCCCTCTGCAGCTGACTCGTAAAGAAGGAACCGGCCTCTGCTCTTTCAATTGACTCGGCTTCCTAAGAAGTCAATTGATCCTGTAGGCCCTGCAAAACATGATTAGTCGTACGAAAAGCCGTACGAAAATGCTCAAGAAAAGAGTTGAGAAAAGCCGTACGAAAAACTGAAGAAAAACTACAAGAAACGATAAGAAAAGAAAAAAATAAAAATCACAAAGAGATGAAAAAATCAAAATATTCTAACGCCTCCCCGACAACGGCGCCATTTTGATAACGGTCGCTCAGATCGATTTACGGCTTTTAGAAAATACAGTTGTCGATGTAGAAAGTCGCAATCCGGATCCTAGCTCCGATCAAACAAATTCGGTTTTCTTAAGAAAACCTACACTATTTATTTTACTAGGTACGTGTTCCTGGGTCGAACTCAAGGAGGCAGAATAGTTAGCTTCGATTTTTTAAGGAAATATTTTTGTGATTTATTTTTTTATCTCTTCTGAAAGCGATTAGAGGAAAGATGCACTTTTTAATGAATTTTTATTTTTAATTTTTTATTTGATTTTAATTTTTTTATTTATTTTTCAAAGGGATATTTTTCACAAAATTTATTTATGATATAGTAGGTGGAATATAGGTGAAAATAGGTGATACTATATAATAGGTAAAAAATCGAGCAACGGGCTCGAACAAACACACAAAATCAAGTCAAAACAAAGACGATTTGCGAAGAATCAAAACACGATAAACTACGAGAAAAACACAAGAAAAATCAAAGAAAAACTCACATAGGTAGTTGTATAACTACCCCAAGAAAAACTACGAAAAATGAGGTCAAAACTAGGTCCAAAAATCCCCTACAGCCCAGGGGTATAAGCGCAAGAAAAGTAACTAAAATGTTATGCAATTAGGTCCTTACAGGGACTGTTCTGTAAAAGAAATAAAGTGTTTTACACTTAGGTCCCTGCGGAGGGACCTAAATGTAATTTTTGGAAACCTCTGGAGCGGGAATGAATTTCTGAAAAACTGCTGGACTTATTCTGCAAATTTTTCACCGTTTCGACTTGACGACTGTGATTAGAATTTGCGCGTGAATCTGGGTCATCCGTAGATGGACACGTGTTAGCAGACTGCTCTCCTGGAGTTCTTGAGATGTTCTTGAATCTGTTACGCAACTGCTGAGGAGCTCTTCTTCTCTGATTTTCCTCAGGCTAACGGCGGCGCTTGGACCTCCGACAGGGCCAGAAGGGTGGCTCCTCCACCCCTCGAGCTCGCCTGCGATGGAAGGTGGTCAGAGGTGTCTTCGAGCGGCGGTGGAAGGGCGATAAAGGTGGCGGTCCTCTGCAGCCTGGTCTGAGGAATGGTTGTTGCAGCTCATTGAAGTCGTGATTTCTTGT
Organism: Ottelia alismoides; assembly: GCA_037367405.1. Lineage (NCBI taxonomy): Eukaryota > Viridiplantae > Streptophyta > Magnoliopsida > Alismatales > Hydrocharitaceae > Ottelia > Ottelia alismoides. The sequence continues at coordinate 101,462 of JAZKJV010008277.1, read as the reverse complement.
AGCTTTGAAGACTCCAGATAATTTGAATGCGCTCCTGATGAAGATGGATCTGCAAATGCAAGATATATATATGCTCGATTCACGAAGAATCGGCCAAAAATTTAGAGATATGCAAGACTAAAACAAAGGTTTCCAGAAGAAATATGCGAGGTGTGTGAGCATGGCGATGAAATGAGACGCGATTCGAAGTGGATTCGAAATGCTATGGGTTGGAATTTGATTGGGCATGTAAGGTAGGAGATTAGGTGATCTAATCACAGTAATTAGACATGCTAATCATGGCACGGCGATCGAGAAAGACTCTGAGAAAGATAGAGGAATAGTTCTGAGAGAAGAGGTGTATTTACCTCTGGTAACTTGCTCGAGACCTTCGCCAGAGGTGAACAAGGTACGAGCTGCGATTCAAGGTGGTGAAGCACCTTGGAACTCCTCCTCCGACGTCCCTCCTCCACGCGAGGTCGCTTGCATGTGCTGTCACCACCGATGCGAGGCGGAGTGAGGCTTGGAAGAATGGGGGTCGGCCACGGGAACTGGAAGTTCTGGGTGGTTGGAAGGTTAGTTAAAAATGGCGACATTTGGACCCTTTTATAGAGAGATTTCGTGCACCCCAAGTTAGATCTAAGGGTTGGCGAGCTTGGTAGTTGTTAGGAGGTGAATCTCAAGGGCTGAAATCATCGGAGGGAGTTAAGAGATGCGCGGGAAAATTCAGTGAAGGAGGCCAGTTGGAACAGATTCTGTTCTACCTGCTTCTTGATGAAGATGAACCAGGTGCTGACAAGTGTCAACACCTGGTTGGCCAGATGCTCAAAGTTCATTATAAATTCAAATTTAAATAATAAAGAAAGTTATTTTCAATAGGTATAAATACAAGAAATGTAAATAATTAAATAATATGAATCATGAAATAATTTCTTTTTATAAATAATAAATATTACTTGAAATATAAATATTATATTAATAAATATGTATATATAAATAGGTTTTGGATTTTTAATTTAATAAATAATTAATTAAAAATTAATTTTATATTTTCCTATCTATTAGAACAATAAATGAGAGTTATCTGAATTTATGAGGATTTGACTAAATTAATTTACGTATATTAATAAATATGGGTATAAGTTATACAGTTCATTTTTACTTATAATTTAGGGTTTTTTATTTTATTAAAATAATAAATAAGCTCCAAAAATTATGAAATAAATTAGGGTTAGATTAAAAGATCATGAAATTATTTAGAAATTATAAAATTCAGAAAATTAAAAATAATTTGTGCTACATAAAATTAATAGCCCAGAAACCCCGTTGTCATTTGGGCCCAAAATCGACTTTTTGCAAACGGACTCCGAATTCGATGAAACCCCCTTTATTAATTAGAAAATATTATTTTATGAACTTTAAATGTGAGTAGATAAAATTGGAGTTCGTATGAAGAACTTATGATGTTCGGAAGTTGGGATTTTGACAATTTAAAGGCTGGATTTCTGGGCATCTATACATGGTAATATTTTTAACTTATTTTTACATGTATATATATATATATAGAAATAATTACGAAAAGAGTTTGGTGAAAAATATGTACATATGAGTTAATTAAAAATCTTTGAAGCTTTGTATTTATTTTATAAATAGTGAAAGATGTATGAAGTGTGACTTAACTTATTTTTTTAGTTTTCTTTCCTTATCTCCCCCTACTTTTTAGTTTGTCGACCAATCCATGCTGACTTGGTCTCGGGTATTAGGCTGTAAATATACCTTGCAGTTATATTTATATTTTTAAGTCATATTGTACATATTTACAGATATCCAATCTGCCTTCTTTTCTTTTTCTTTGTTCTTTATTTATTTTCATGATTTTGGTGTTTAAAAATGAATATTTATTCATGAATGAGGCTTTATTAAAAGATGGGAATTAATGAATATTTACATGCATTTGTTAAGGGTTTTAAGACAAAATACGACAGAAAAGTTCATGAATCATGGATTCATCAACATCTCACCAAAACTCGTTATATATATACCTATAAAATTGAGCACTTACCCTTTGTAAATTCTTAAAAATCTAACTCTTGTAAATATAAGATGCATCCCTGTGTAAATATTTGTACCTAGTTTTAGTCAAAATATTTTTGTTTTCAAAGATCCCAAAAATATTTGCAAAATTAAAAATCCCAAAAACATTTGGAAAATCTTTTTGAAATACAAAAAATGCATATGCATCATCTTTTTAAAAATCCATAAAAGGTTCAAAACCTTTGAAAATTGCATCAAACAAAAATATTTTCTGCATTGAGCATAGCATTTGCATAACATTAGCATCTTTCGGATTGAGTTTGATAATTGAACAAGTCTAAGTAAAATCTGAAGATTGGAGCTTGGTTGAACCTTAAACCTACCTAATTAACATGAACCCTATAAGAACTAGAATTGAGGTACTTTAGGTCTAGTTGACTTAATTCTTTGAGGATCATGAGACTTGGTTTAATGGATTCTTGACTGCCTAATAGAGTATTTTGGAGCACACACACGCCTCTTGTTGATAATGACCTAACTCGGACACTTGTACCTTTCACTTGGCTCAACTCAGTAGGAGTGGTGAGGGGGTTGGATTTGCTGGTATGAGATGCACACAAGTGGAAACATTTGTCCTCCTATAGGGTGGGAAGTGCACCCCAACCCATCCGGTGATGATGAATGTGGAAGACAAGAGAGTGTGGGTTGCGATAAAGCTTCAAAAGAGGGATAGTCTACTATATCAAGAGGAAAACTCCCTATGTAAATGTTGTTGTATATAGTATTTCAAAAAAAACAAAAAGCAAAAACTCCAAAAAAAATGGTCACGCCTGTTCAAAAATAAAATTCCTGTTGGAGTGTATATATTTATATAGTCAATAAGCAAGCTTGAGCTTCAAAGTAAAATTATGTGAGCCTGCAGCTGGATGACTTGACTACACTGGTCTTGCATCCCAGGATAGGTAGCTACCCTGACTACCGCCCATTCTTCTCTCCTACCCCTTCTCTTGATATGGTTGTCACTGAACTTAGAAGGGAATGCCCTGCTCCTCGAGGAATTAGTTATTGGATTGGGGAATCATTGGGCTCTCATACTGGAAAAGAAGTCTCTTTGTCATTTTAGTTGGGGAGAGCCACCTTCACTTACAGTATACGAGTCAGATTCATTGTCATATATTCTGACCTGGCTATTGAGGAGACTTGAGCTGAGTCTTGAGATTTTTGAAGACTGTTGGATTTCAAATCCGATTCTAATAAAGGTTCCGCCCGCACTAAAATTCCAAAGGTCCGACTTAAGCTGTAAACTTTCATTTTGTGAAGAAAAGTTTGATAATTAAACTTAATCCATTTTCTTCTTTTTCTTTTCTTTGTTTTTCTTTTTCTACACTTATTGCATAAGTGTTTGCTATGAACTAACAAAGGCAAGTACAGGGAGATGATGAATCTCCATTTCATCATCTTTATTCTATCATTTTGACCTTAAAAACCCTAGTAAATACATGTAAATAAGATTAATTCATGCATTTTATCATCCATGCATTCTTGTGTAAATAATGTATAAAATACAATATTTAAAGCTAAAATTATAGAATAAAGGAAAGAAAAGAAAAGGAATAAAATATTGAAAATATTTTATGACTTGAAACCCTGAGACCTAGGCATCTCTATGACTAGGTCGACAGGGAATAAAATAGGTGTAGATAAGGGCCAAAATACAATAAAAAATCCTTTTATTTAATTCATTCTTATTCATTTTTGGGACCTATTTTTAATTCAACTTTTTATACTTCAAATAAAGAAACTTTATACATAAAAGTTGTAGATAATTAAACATATAAAAATACAAAATTCATTTCATATAAAAATAATGTACAGTGTACAAAATACAGTCTAAATAGGATTCCAAAATCCCAACTTCCCAGACCTATATCTCTCGAATAAAAACTCAAAATTTATAAAAATCATCTTTTATTGTATATAATTTTTAATAAGCTATTTAATTAAGTGGTTTTATATTTTTTGGAGTTACGGCTTGAAAGTTAGGTTGTGAACCCATATTGTATACTTATACGGATTAACATATTCATTTTATTTATTATTCATTATTTCTGTAATATTATAATTTTATATTTTTGTAAATATTATTTATAATATATGTGCGTATTAAAACTGGAATAAAAAACTAAAGAAAACATTAAACTAAAATACTTGTATAAAATACATAGATGAATTGCCTATATCTATACTAATATAGATTATACAACTATTTATTTAATTATATATATTATTTCAAAAAAATAACATAAAAATATATTTAAGTGTATAAAACTAAATTTTATATATATAATAATTAGTATAGTTAAAATAATTAAAAATATAAAATAAAAAAAATAAAAGATTAAAATACATAGATGAATATACCTATATATAGAACTCAAAAAGTAAATTGTAATTCTAGACATCGAACAAATAATAAAAAAATCAAATTATAATACCTTATATAATAATAAACTTTTTTATTTTAAACCTATAATTAATGAAATAATTTATTATTTTTCATTGAAATTACAAACCTTTTATTTATTTTTTGTCTTTTTGCGAATGAGGTTGCCCAATCAGGCCACGCCATCCGTTGCCCGGGGGTCAACTCCATGACCCATGGTCTCTAATTTATTGTATTTTTGGAGCTCGCATTCTTCACCATTTTGCCTCAGTCCCTTCTTGACTTTTTTCCTCTTATATTGAGCATGCACGCCCATGTTTCTTATCGAGGATTGGATCATTGATTTGCAGGATACATCTAGATCTTCTCGCCGCAACTGAACGTCGTCTAGCCCTAGTTCCATACATTCTAACATTTTTTGTCATTGTTTCTCAATTTTTTCGCAATGATGCGTTGCTCGAGGAGACGTTGATGCTTCATGAATGTTGTCCTCTGATCATCCATGATCAATGCCGGGTGCAAAGATCTTCCAAAGTTGCATCACATCGATCGTAATCTCTCCTTGATGCTCGCGTCGTCGACCCCCGGATCGACCTTCTTCTTCTTGTTGTTGATTGATCATTATTTTGGGTTAATTGTTATTTGAACTTGGGTTTCGTGTGAGGTCAATGCATCGACTGGATTTCTCGCCTTGTGAGATCTCTAGACCTCCGCAAAAATCTTGTTCAACAGTAGGAAAAAAACATATATAATATCATAGGAAACACTACAACAAAACAAACTTATATAATGGATAATTTGAAAATGGATCGCTATATCTTCTTATGTAACTGAATAATAATGAATAGTTTAATTACAAAGTCAATGATATACTTTAAAATTCGAAACAAATAACATACGGGGTGCTATATTGCTACTCACAAATCAAATGGAAATAATTGTCCATTACATTCTCAATATTTTTAGTCGTAATCACTCCTCTAAAAGTATTAAAATTAATGATAATATTGCAATAAGTATTAAATTTGTTACAAGTTTTCATATTATATAATTTCATAACATGATATTTGTTGCTATATACATACTATAAATTGAGTTATAGATCAATTTTGTTGTTGCTAACGATGTAATAACAATTGCAGTAGATTACAAAAAATCCATGAATTATACATCTGACTTCAATGCCATACTTCAACTTTAAAAAGGTAACAATTCGATACTCAATCTTTAATAATTTGCTTGATGTAATCTTTGACTATTGAAATTTAGATGATCTTTGTGTCTTTTTAACTTTAAATCACAACAGCTCCAAATATGACAAATACTAAGGGCCTGTTCGGTTCGGGAATAAGCAATAATAAGAATGGGGAATAAGGAGAATACGGGTCTATTCTTTGTTCGGCTGGAGGATAGGAATAAGGAGAATAAGGTGAAATAAAGTTAGGTAAGGTGGGATAAAGATAGGAATAAGAGTGAAATAAGATGAAATAAGGAAGAATGATTTTACAACGGAAAACCGTGTCGGAAGGAGAATATGCCCCTTATTCCAGGGCCTATTCTCCAAACAAACAAGCCCTAAAGATTGTGTACCACATTGCTACCTTTTAAAGTTGAAATATGACATCGAAATCAATTGTACTGGAACTTTTTTTTATAATTTACTCTAATTATTGTTCTTCAATACCTTTTTCTTTTAATATGTTCAAAAAATCTAATTACATTTTATTTACAAAGAATGTGCTTTATCAGTACTGGATAAGAGAAAATCTTGGATAAAGTGAAAAACAACAGAAGAATACAAGATATGATCAGATGTAATATATGGTTGCTGTGCATGTATTTTGATGCAGTCTTTACAAATTCTAGGTTGTTTAATTACTGCAATGAATATATGATGATGGTACTACTGCCATGCATGGATCCTGGGAGGATATATCTGCATGTCATACTTGAAGTCTCCATCGAAGTAGAAAACCATGGTGAGCCATAACCGGAGAATCCATTGAAAGAAGAAGACAAGAGACATCAAATCTATCACAAGAACGACGTTAATGATGAGCTGAACGTTGCTCTGTTTGAATGAACGTAGAGCTAAGGACCAGCTTATGTTCATAGCAGCGATGGGGAGAGGTCACGTCAGACTGTACAGGTATTTATGGGCAGAGACGGTGACGGGAAGACAACGACGTGAAAGTGACGGATCATAGACATCAATAATGATGGGAGAGCATGCTCATGCTCACGACGACCCCTCAAAATATGGGCAGCGTCCATCTTTAATGTATATAAATCCAACCTTAATGATCAGCTACCAAAACCAGGTCGAGCAAGGAAGGAATAAAGGGCCACATGAACAGCTAATTGCCTGCTTAACATATCACATGAGATGGGTCACAGCGCTGGCTTGTTGAAGATGGAGATATCAAGCATGATTATATCCTGCCATTGTATAATTTCACGCAAAATAAGCTCAAATGTGTTTATCTTCGTTTGCTGGGACATATAAAGCAAGGGAATTAATCGGTTTCTGTGAAAGACGGCATACATATCCATTGCTCTCAGGAAGGTGTCAAGCGGAAAGGAAGAAGAGGACGTAATATCAAGGCCTGCATCACTGTAACACGAAAGAAGAGTAGTAATATTCAAGACTCGTGGTATGGTACTGAAACTGTGCAGAGTAAGATGGAGAGAGAAGAGTTCCTGTAAACCCCAACAAAGCAAAATGCTAGCTGTGAATAACATAACATCGCATCAGTTGATGAATGAGTCCAATTTTACACGAAGGGTTAAGTCAGAATTTGGGTTACATCTAGATTTCAGCAGTAAATCTGTTTGCTGCAAACGAAAGAGTTGGTAGAATAAATTGATATCAGGAGAAAGGATGATACCACTGCAGCAGAACTTAAGGATGCGTTTGGTATGCGGGTTAAGGTGGGTTAAACTGATCAGAGCTAATTCGTTTTTGTATTTTGGTGTTTGGATAGAGAAATAAACTAGCAGTGGGTTAAAAGTGGGTTTGTAGTCTTATAATTATATTGAAGTTTGGAAAAATTAGTTATTGTGATGTATTTATATTGAAATTTGAAAAAGTGAATAGTTTACCATTTTTATATGATATGATGGTATAATATATTATTTTTTTGGAATTAATATAGAAAAAAATTGGTTAATTTCAATTACTGGGCAAAGGAAGGAGGAGGATTTAAGAGCTGAAACAGCAAAGCTCCGTTCTTCCCAAGGATATGGTAGGCTTGGTTTATAGCTGCCCATCATGAGGAAAAACATGCTGTAATGGTGTCAACAGAACTAATGGTTATCATAATAAATGGTAATGGATGATGATTTTTTAATGTCTAGGCTCAAATGATGGATTTATTAGTAAAATTCAGTGCAGCATCTTCCATTCTTATCATTTAGTTATGTGAGGTTGCTTCTTTCTTCACCATATTCGTAAAAAGTAGTCATGTTGTGGTCATTTAAAGCAGAATAATCTTTATATATACAAAGCATTGTGAGATATGTACGATGTTTATTTATTGTATTGATATATTTTATTGCCTTCAACATAGAAAACCACATTGGTACGTCCGTTGTTAAGTGTTACATAAAGATTCATTCCAAGAATAATGAGTTGTGGTCACGAAAAATCTGGCTATGGAAACATCTGGTTACGATAATTCTGTGACCACTAGTATTCTCATAGCTACAATCCGTTCAAAGTCTTTGTACAAGAGTTGTGAACACAACAAGTTCTGTGTCACTTCTATTGGCCACGACATATTCGTGGTTAGAGAACTCTTACGACGAGACTTGTAGCTACGGCTACTGGCCACGACATGTTGTGGGCAGAACCAATTTTGTGACCACAAACCCCACAACTGTGAGCATAATTCTGTAGCCACAACTTGTTTTCTTGTAGTGGTTGGAAAGTTGGTAGGTCTTAACTTGAAACTTTATGCAAGCTTCTTTCAATTTTTAATGTTGATTATACAAAATTAGCATGTTGCATAATGCATTAGTTATTATGTATCTGCCAATAATCTTACCGGCTTTTGGGTTCGATCCACATTTGGCAAGATTATAGATGAATTTAAATATATTTTAATAGAGTTTTACATTTGATCCCTTCCAAGTTTTTCCAATAACACTATACTCTTTACTTTTTTGTTGTTGCATTTATGCGCATATGTTCTTAACAAACACACAAGTATACCATTCTTACTTAGAGAGGTTTGTGGTACTTAAATATATTACTGCTTTTTAACATAGATAATTGCACGGTTATAACAGTGGTAACATTACTATAAATTGTTATTAATTTGCTGGACTGGATCTTAATTTACAGGTCTAGATATTAATCAACAGCCCGCATCTAAACTACAAAATTAAGACACCCACCCCACCTATGTTTCAAACTAAATTTGGGTACATGTCAATTCATGCAACCAGGACCTAGCGAATTCATGTTTGGTTGCCAGGTTATTCCGGAATAATTTGACATGCTCCATGCTCTATCCATGTATTCCTGGATTGGAATTAGTTATATTGATTATACAATTTCTTTGTTATAGCATTTTCTATTCATGTAAAATAAAAAATTAACAATGAAAATATATTATAATCATTAAAAAAATTAATATAATGTATAACCAAGATCACATTACATCATTTAAAAAATTAATGGGAACCAGTGAACTTAATTAAATTTTGATATTGATATGAACCGTTACTCTTTTATGTTATTACAGAAAAAATCTATAAAATATTAATATTGTGCAAATGGTCATCTACTTTACACAATTACACATAAGATTCAAACAACAAGATATGTCCTTGATATCAACCGCTAATCTTTTAAATTATTACATTTTTAGAAATATTAATATTATTACAAATTATTTTTATAAATGTTTACCTACTTAGATTGGAGCTATTGAAAGGTTTTATTTGCCACAGGGAAAGTTTAACCATTACCAATATCCAATTCGCGGATGGCATCTTGATTTTCTTAAGATACGATGAGTCTACCTTGGTGTGTTGACTCAACACTCAATACCTATACTCGTATCTCGTGCCTTGAAATTAACAAAAAATAGTCTTTGATTCAAAATTTCGAACCTATCAGAAAATGAACTACCATTTATATCCTCCCTCTTTAGGTGGAAGAGAGATCGATTTCCTAGCTATTACCTACCTAGGCATCCCTTTATCTCCCACATCCCTACAACTCAATCGTGATCGAGAGGTTCACACAAATTCATCCTTTGTGTAGGCCCATATCGGACAAATTCGTGTGAACTGAGCGGTCCATAGGTCTATTGCAGAGTCTGCTGCAACAAACCCTACAGTAGACGATCCACTCTACGTCTCTTAGCCCCTTATTAAAAACCTCCTCTCCTCACTTAAACTTTAATCAAGAAATTTGATAGGATCCGTGGAGACTTTCTTTTACATGACAACACTCAAGAGAGATGCAGCCATAATGTGATATGGGAATCAATTTTCTATCCCAAATAGAATGATGGATGGAGATTATAGCTTATCTATCAACATTTAATAACTCAATGCTCACCAAAACTTGGGTTAATATCCAAGAATAACCTGACTGTCTCACCTTCTGCTATGTCGAGTCACCAATTTTCAAACTAATGATATTTCCATCAAACCAAAAAATAAATCATATGATTACAATGTTTGACATGCAATTAAGAATGATTCTAAATAAACCAGGAAGACCTGCTCTAAAGGGGTCAGGTCGAGAAATGAGATGTGTTATATAGGGACAAGCCCCTGAAGGAAAAAATTCCCTTATCTCTGAAACTCACTCATGTGTAATAAGCATGCTGGCGTTGTACATGTGACTCCACTTGAAAGCAAGGTTTTTGAAATCGAGCCGGAGATTAAACATAGACTCAAGATGTGCCTCCACTTGAAAGCAAGGTTTTTGAAATCGAACTAGAGATTAAATCGGAAATTCCAACAAAAGGGTTGGATCGGATTGGACTGTGGAATCAAACCGATTCAACCGGATGATGATGTTATTATTTTTTAAAATCGGATTAGATCGAACCGGTAAGGAAAAAATTGTTGAATCAAGTAATTATACTAGAATGGATTAATCATGTACAGAATATACACTCAAATACACTTAAAATATATAAAATATATATACAAATAATTAAAGTATATTATTTTATACATAAAATATTTTCTTGAATATGAAGCAACAAATGATTTTCATATAGATATAAATAATATTGGAACTAAGCATAATGGGAGGTTAATTGCGTTTATTATCCAATTATTTTGAACAGTTACGTTAGAGTAGTTAGCTAGTAATCATAAATGAGATAGAAGAGGCCATGAGTCCAACATTCACTACAAGGAAAATAAGTTGTGAATACAGAACTATGCTCATATATATGGGGTTTGTGGTCATATAATTGAGCTTTGGCCACAACACGTCGTGGTCAGTAGCCATAGCTACAAGTCTCATCGCGAGAGTTCTCTAACCACATATATGTCGTGGCCACTACAAGTGACCACAGAATTTATCGTGGTCACAACTCTTGTATGAAGACTTTAGCCACATATTGTAGCTACGAGAAAGTGGTGGCCACAGAATTATCGTGGCCACATGTTTCCTTGGCTACATTCCGTGACCACAACTCATTTTTCTTGTAGTGTTTCATCATTGACATTATTATTTTAATATAAATTCAAATTTGAATTGTGGTTGAGGGGTTCAATTTCAATTAAAGGGTTAAACCATGCTGTAAATAGTCGATTAGACAAGTGATCGAACCAAAATTATGTCAATTTGACCATAATCGTGATAACTGATTAACTGAATTGGTACAACTAGGTTTACCGGTTGAACCGATCGACCAGTCCGCTCTTATCAATAACCACTTCCTACACTTAAATTCAGAGTGAACGACACTTCCATTTTTATATCACAAAACTATTATAACGATCACTTTTATCAATGTGCTAATCATCATTAATTTTAACAACCATTACAAGAAAATCGACATGAGACAATGGACGATCAGAATATTCATTTTTATATCTTTAATATTAAATGCGTAACCTCCAATATTTTTCATTACAAAATTAACTTGTGTTCTTGTACTTAGCAATGAATGTTGTATTCGTTTCTAAGGGTTCACGTAATGATGATTTATCTGTTGGCTTATATGTTAAATTGAATCATTGTTAAATTTTATGAGTAGAGGAAAAGTCAAAGGATAGCCATTATTTCATGATTCGTTGCTATAAATATAGAAATTAATAAACTAATAGTTGCGAATTTAAAGACTCAAGTAACAAATAATATTCTTTATTATATAATCTATTATAAAAGATATGGCAACAAATACTAAGCTGTCGATAGTATTGCAACAATGACTATGCCATTCATCATGAATTTTAAGTAAAAATAGTGATATAACAACATATCATGTTCATTGTTACATATTTAAAAATAAATGATATAGTGATTGTTTCTAAAAGAGATCTTATTGCTTATCCCCCTCCTAGATGTTTCAATATCAATTTTGCCCTTCACTTTTTTAGAATATCAGTTGTGCCCCTAAATTCTTCCATAGTTATCGTTTGTGCCCTTTCGTTAGTTTGACCGTCGACGAGTTGAACTTAACTATGTTTTTTTTTCAAATCATGATGCAGTTAAGAGGAGCATAACTCTCCAAAAGCTCCCCCCACCTCCATCGTCGTGTTCCTCCCCACCCCCCTCTAGCAGAATGCTTATTCTCTCCATTATTGCAGGGATCTACAGTTAATCGTGAGGAGGCCAAGCCACTTGATTAAGATCGAGCGATTCTCATGATAAAAGCCCATAAAAATATGGATTTCATGTGAACCTCTCGATCTTGATAGAGTGGCTCGGGTCTTTCTCTATTCTTATGCTTTGTTTATCATTTTGCTTCCGCTTCTGTTTTTCTAACATGGTATTAGAGCAGGTCGATTCTCGAGGATGTTAATGTTCTTTATTTTTCTCGTGATTTGAGTTTTGGCTTTATGAAGATTTGTTCAGTGAAGATTATTATCTTGTATTCATCAAGGCACTAGGTTCATGGGCTTTGAAACCCTAATCCGTAGATGGAGGCATTGTCGTCAACACTCTTCTTCCTCATTCTCTATTTCCTAATATGACGCTCGCACGGGTACGTATTTCCAGGCCCAGCTCTAGGGTTTCCTGATCTAGAATTTCCATGTTCATCATTGGGAGAAAAACAAGTTTTTTTTCTGAAACCCCAGTTCTTCATTCCAATGATTTGGAGATGAGGCCCTACAACCGATGCTAGGTATGGTTCAGACGACACCACAACATGAGAAGATCTCTTCCAGCAGCGACGCCATCAGTATGGGCACCTCCAGCAAAATATTTTCGGAGGAGTTGGACTCCTTCTTTGACCATGATCTCATCCAAGTGCACGATCCAGCAACATGAGTCGTGCGAGCGACAAGCCCGATCACGCGCGAGCCCTCCTTCGCATATATGCGAACCTCCAGCGCCATGACTCCCGAGGCTGTAGAGAATCTTAAGCAGTCGCACCTCCTTACGCAAACCCCATATGGAGGGGAGCTCCTGCTCTCCATACCATCAATCACATCCAAGCGGTGGCACCCAAAGGGTACTCTAGGTCGCATCCTGACATTGCATAGGTGCATCCATGCATAGAGTCTCTCCTGCCATTGTGCTCATGATCGAGACCTACCAGTCGAGCTCTATCTTCATGGCTCCAGGCGAAACTTCGCATAGGTGGTACAACAACATCTCCACGGCAAGCTTAGTCACATCACAACATCTCTGCGGGAAGACCTAGATGCAACATCTCCAACTCAAGCGCAAGGTGCCATGAGGCCCTACGCACAGCCCCTCGTTGGCGACGAAGTCTAGCAAGCCTAGGAGGCGACCCCTCCAACCATGATAATCTATCGAGGAAGTGCATGTCAGGCCTGAATAATGATTTTATGAGGTTCTAAAGTAGTATACACAAGGCGAGACCACAATGTCGATGAAGCGATCGCTCACGAAAACCGCTAAATTCAATAATTAACCCACAACAGATAATCAAGAAAGGAAAAGCAATGTGGAATTAAAATTTATTTTATTTATCTCTACAACAAGATGTGTATAGAGTGCAAGTATGTGTAGAGTGTTGAATATAGGGAGCAAACAAGATAGACTAGGCAAATTTTTGCACAAAACTGTGATTGTAATATATTTGTCTATATGTGCTTTTTGTGGGTTTTTTAATTTTTAATTTTTGGTTTTATATTTTTATTTTTTGAATTTTAATCCTCTGTTTTTATATTTTATATTTTTATATTTTCTTTTTCTTTTCTTCTATATAAAGTTATATATATGATATATATACACTATAGACTAAGATAAATACAAAAATAAAAAAAAGCACAATAATGAAAATAATCTTTTTGGGGCTCACATATTTTCTACTATTTTTGTGATTTTTTAGGATTTTTAAATTTTATATATATTTAAAATCAAAATTACCCTAAAATAGGGATAAAATTAATATCCAAAATTAAAATAGAGATTAAAATTAACAAATAATATAAAAAATACTCCTAATTAATTTTAAAGTTAATAATATAAAGAAAATTCAAAGATAAAATAAACATTTTTGGGATTTTGAAAGGAATTTTTATATTTTTATAAAGGTTCTAGAGGTTTTTCTATTTTTTAAAGTTTTCTTTTGTATTTTTTAATGATTTTTGTTTGAAGGGCAAAAATACATAAATAAAAAATATATTATTTGGGGAATTTTTCAAAATATTTATATATTTTTTATGGTTTTTCTATTGCAAACGGGGAGAAAGTGGATGCTTTTGATTTTTTATAAATAATTAAAACTCCCAAAAATGAAAACTAAAATATGTGCGTGAAAATACAATGCAACATGAGTCTACAAATATTTTTTGAGAATTTTTAGAATTTAATTACTATTTAAAATAAATACAAACAACAAAGAGAAACGACACTATTGACAACGCTATAAATGTAAATAACAGAAAGTTGATGGGCCTTAGTGCAATTTTTGCAAAAATATTAAACTAAAAAAATAGTTTCTTGACCAATCACAAATAATAAAAAATACGATAGTCCCCTCGCAAAATGCTCGCACCTCACACGCGTCAGGCACGTGAGGTGATATGATAGAGGACCTAGATGTAATTACGAGAAGTCTAGGGGGCTACTCGCAAATGTAACAAAATATTATAAAGTCCAATGAAAGTTTGCTTACTCAATATTTAAATACAAAAATTCCTGGGTGACAAGTGCAAAATACCCAATCAGTGGCACGATCGAACAGCGGGGGTGCCTTCACTTAAACCACGTGTCAATCATCCGACGATCGGTACTTGATGAATCTCTAATTCTCACTCTTTATTCTTTTATTTTAGCTATTTCTATTGGCTAAACATCATGTAAATAGGTGTAGATACAATATGTGAGCATTCTGCATGCATATGTTAACAGTGTATATTTAGCATGTATTTGTGCAAAAATAAAAGAATAATGAAAAAAGAAAAACGAAGGAGGTATCTAGAATAAATAACGAGTGACCCAAAGCCTAAGAGAAGATCAAGCCTTGACATGATCGCCAAACAAAATAAGTAGAGAGGGATAGGGCCCACTTTATGCTATACATATTATCGATATCTGTAAATAATTATTTTTGATAAAATAAAATATTTCTTTATACCCCCTTGCATATAATTCTAGAAATAAAACAAGAATAAGAATAAGAATAAAATCCTTCTTTCTTGTACCAAACATATGTATATATGTTCCATTCCTATTTATTGTTTACCTATAAATAAATAATAAAATAAAATTAAAACGATTTTAGACTCCTAAAATATTTTGTAAATAAATAAAATATAAAATGGGGATATTTGTGCAAAAATAACAAAATAAAAATAATTGTACAAAATACATAGGTATATTATAGTTGTATATAATACCTTGTAGTGTATAAAGATTAATTTATTTTTCATAAAAATAATTTAAAATCATAGAAAAATAGTTTGAAAAATAGTAAACATTTTCTATGTTATACACTTTTTAATTAAAAATCATTAACTATTTTTTACCGAAATTATAAATATTATGTATATTCTAATTTTCTGATTGGTCCAGTAGGGACAGTTGACCCAAGTCAACTGGTCCCCTCGGACCTCCTCTGTTTGTTGGATCAGGTTCCACCCGATTTCTCCATTTTCTCTAGACCCGATCCGAGCTCCTTTTCATCCACCATTCAGCTCCGGATTGAGAGCGTGGATCCCTTAATCTCGCTCGATCCTTCTGTACTTTATTCGCGCCCTAGTTCACGGGCATCATTCCCATCTTCTCAGACCCCCATGCCTATATATCCTGCATGCCCTCCTTCCTTTTCATATACCTTTGACTACGCCAACTTCTCCTGAGCACCTGACCTCCTTTCCCAGAGTGACAACAACGAGAGGAAGGTCGATTGGCTCGTCTTGATCGTTGAAACCCTAGGTTCAACATGATCTGGATCTCAGCTCCGCTGTAATGGACTTTAGCCTCTGGAACCGCGATCCATCGAAGCTACCACCACCATAGAGTCCTGACTGCACTCTCAGGCAACCTCACTCCACTTTCAGGTACTATTCTCACCGCCTATCCTCCATTTCATCCATTCGTTCATCGAAGAACAGAGTTGCTCCGACCACCTCCCATTCACCTCGTTTCGCTACCCCTCAACTTTTGACTTCACTCCGACATCCCCGCGCTTCTACTTTCGCTCCGTAACCCACCATGAAGCTCCAGACCTGTGTTTGGAGCCTCCTCACTTAGGTTAAATATCCCACTCGCCATAGACATACCCATTCACTGACCCCCCTGATTTGTGACTTTTTTTACGTTCCAACCTGTTCTGGAACCACATTCCAAGCTAGACCCTTCTTCTTGCAGCGTTTGACGTGAAACGACCTCATTTGGAGGTCTTGGATGTGCGAGGAAGGTCCCAGGTCAGCCGTGGCTCACTCGCCTTACCCCTCGATCCTGTCCCCGTTCGAGCCCATCAAAAGCTACAGAGCATCGACATCGATGTCTCCCCCTTCACAGCAACTCCCGAGGACATGCCTACCGCGCGTATCAGCCAATTGTAATTCATAGGAGGCAAGTTCTTCCTGAGTTCTTCCAGGTCACGTCCAAGCCGTTGGATTAGGGTCTCCCCCAGTTCTAATCCACGCCATCCATCTACGAGGAGCCTTCGATCGTTAGATCCATCTCATGATCTCATCAGAGCCTTTCATCGCCGAAGTGGTATCCTCATGTGTCAGCCATCCGATCATAAGTGGAGCATCTTCGATCGTTGGATCGTACCCAATAAGGGGTAACTTGTCCTTAGGCCCCTCTTAGTTTTGATTTTATAATCTAGTCCTATAAATATCTGTCTTAGTTTAAAATATTGGATATTTTGCATGTGGACCCTTGTTATTTTGGGTATTTGCATTTCAGTCCAGTCTCAGTAGACTCACGTGCTGTCTCACGTGGGATTGTGGTATTTTTGCAATATCTTCCCTGTACTTTATTCTTGTTATACATTGAATGGATTATTTATGATATTTGCACTTATGCCCATGTGTTTGGTTAAATAAGCATGCGCGTCTATTCTCTGGTGATTTTTACATGTTCGACCCTGAGTTTTTTATGTGTGTTATCTATTGGTCAAGAACTTTATGATTAATTGTAAGTAGGTCCTTTTGTACTGTATCTCCTGTTTTTAATCAAATAATTACTAAATCAACTCTAAAAATGCCATAAAAACTATAGCTAGCTCCTGCTAACGTGTAATATTTATGGTAATTTTTATGACTTGATTTAATTTTATTTGATATTTTCTAAAAATTAAAAACCCCTAAAAAGTGTCCTGTCTATTTTATAAAATACCAAAAAATATAAAAATAATTTCAAAAATTCTGTAAATATTTCTAGGGATTTCTACCCACCAGACCCTATAAACTTTGCCAGTTGCCTCCACGACCTTTGAAACAACACAATTCTCCCCTCGACCCCGTAAACTTGCCAACTCTTACCATAAGAACCTTGTGGTTACTCTGTTTAAAGCTCATGAGGGTTCTTGGGATAATTAGTGGCTCGATAGGGTAATTACGTTATGCTAAAGGTCGTGGAGGTGATTGGCAAAGTTTATAAGGTCTGCTGGGTAAAAATCCCAAATTTCTATGTGCTAGTTTTTATTTGTTTTCATTCTAGTCCCTTTTTGTTGCATTATCTTTTATAAATGTCCCAAAAGTCACAAAAGACTAAAAATTTTATAAAAATCATATCAAATTCAAAAAAAATCAAAAAATAGGATTTAGTTAATGTAGTTAGGTCTTTTTATTTATTTTTTCATAAAATCATAACCACAACATTTAAGCACTTTTAATATTTAAAATTTACTTTTTGGTCGAGGCTGTACATTGTTTTTCTATTTTATATTTCTTTTAATTTCATAAAATCATATAAAAATCAGAAAAATACAAAAAAACACTAAAACATCTGCATATTTTAAAATATAAAAAAATTATTTCCTATTTTTGAGTATTTTAATTGTAATAAAAATTGTTGAAACTTATTTTTTCCTTGTTCTTTTGATTTGTTCTCTAATTAAAAAAATATAAAAATAACAAAATTAAAAACACAAAAAAATATGCATTTTATGATCTTATTACTGACTACTTCGCAGGTTTTACTCGTGCTCCTTATGTTCGACACTTGTCGTTATCCCATGTTAAATAAATAGTGGAGACCGTTACATTTATTTGTGTGCTTGCTTATCTTGCTATGTGGCCTTGATTATCTTGTTGAGTCCGATTGGGAGATTGAGGTCACAACGACCTTTGATATCACTTAACCTCAATCGCCAGTCGCTCATCAGAATAGCGTCGTTGCCGGGGAGCACGACTTTGTAGTCTTTTCAGATTTGTGTATATATTTTTATCTCTAACTTCTGTAGCTTTTTTTCTGACATTTTTCTGCTTTGATTTTTGTGCGAGGGACCGCCCGAGGACATTTCGATTTTCGACAGGTGTAACCGCATGGGAGGAGGAGTAGGAGGCAGAAGGAAAGTAGTTGCATAGGATAGAGTAGATTTATTTTTCAGCAGACTATTATTGTTGTAATAATGCAAGACCTCAGACATTTTTTGGACTTGGCATATCAGTGTCTGTTTCGTCGAGCACCAATGTGCTCGGGGGACCTCACCATAGTTTTTCGTTGTATTTGATTTATCGCCTTTTCTTCTCTTTCTCGAAGAATTTGGCCCTTTGATTTATGAATTTCTTGCTTGCGATGTAAAAAATTAAGGCTTAATCCCTAATACATTGCTTGCACCTATAGATTTGTAATTGGAACTTATTAATAACTCACAATAAAAGTTAGTTCAATTAGACTCGAGTCCACGCGACGCGAGGAACCACATACAACACTAGCAAGACCCGTTGTGGCGGGTACCGAGTGGTTCCCAAGACCAGACTCCGGACTTAGTTTAGTTAGCTAGCTACTTCTTCTTCGCGTGTAGAACTTGCTCATATAAGGTCGTTTGCTTTTTGCATCATTTGGATTTTAGTTTAATTTCAATGTTTTAATTTATCCGCAGATCACCCTACATGTAGAGTGCTGGTGACAGGTACGCATCTCTTACTTTGCATGCACCACAGTGTTTGATCGCATCGACTATTTTGACTCCCCCCTTGTTTTTGGACTGGGTAGCCGGTAAACGGTCCGTGACTTGTACTGCTTGGGAAAGATCTAGCTTTGGGATTAGGCCAGTCTCTTGGGGGAATCGAGTTCCTAACTACTTGCTTAATCACTCTGCAAGACTGAATTATCACCTAAATAAAATTGACAAGATAAAAGATCGAACCCTTACGATCATCAGCTCAGCTTTGCGTAGGTAAATTGGCAGTTTGATTGCTGATCTTGTTTGATTCCAGATCTCTTCTGCCTCTTCTCTATATCACGATGATGGGACAGAGGTCCCTTAGGCAGCCTCTCGTTGCACCGCTCTCGAGCACTCCATCCCACTCATCTAGGCAGGTTCGTGAGAACCTAGACACGCTCTTTGAATCCGAGTTCGATTCCACTCTATTCCCCCTCGACCACCCTTCTTCTAGTTCCAAGGTGCCCGAGCAAAGACCATAGCAGATATTTGTTCATTTGACGGCACCTGAGTTGGAGTCTTTTGCCTTTACATAGACCCAAGAGATGGCCAGCAGCGAGGATAGCGCTGATGGGCAGCCCCAGAGTACCACATATGTTCTAGATCAGGGTGCCATCAAAAACACACTGTTAGCCTCCATTGAGATGATGCAGATACATATTAGAGACCAAGGAGCCTTCATGGCAGAGGTACGGGGAGAGATGGCGTAAATACGAGCCGACAGAGGAGAGAAAAGCCGAGCAGGCGGTGGAGAGATTCTAGAGTTTGGAGGAGGAGATGGACCACATCTAGAGGAGCCACAGAAGCCAGTCCGACCAACCAGATCGATGAGGGAGTTGCACAACCCTGGTGCAACACATACACACTGTTGGATCCAGCTTCCGACGATTCTGGGAGATTTCAAGACCCCCCCTCAAACTGTCCATCTATTTCCCAAGTTCAATGGGCTTGCCACTGAGGAGTCGCATCTTCACCTACAGGAATTCGAGATGATCTACAGCACTGTCCATGACAGATATGTGGACTAGGACACCATCCTGGTCGACAGAGCAGTTTACTGGTTGAAACATTTGGGGATATATATCACTTCATGGGAACAACTCCGGACTAGTACTTGAACAAGTATTATACACTCGATCGGACAAACGCAACGCGAGCTCTGATCAACAACTTCTCCATGATTCCCAACGAGAAATTCCATGAGGCATGGGATCATTTCCGTGAGATCATTGACCCATGTCCACATCATGACATCTCCAAGCCCAACCTAGTACATAGTTTCTTTTATGGGCTGACACCAGAGCTGCAGGGGCTTGTGAATGCTTCTTGTGGGGGCTTCTATTTTGCTAAAGACGAAGACCAGGTCTGGGCCATATACGAGGAGATGGCAGAGAATTATATAGTGATGTCTCAGAACCATCTTTACACTCATGGGAAGCCTTCACCCCATGCCATGTCTTATCAGAGGATAGCACGAGTCGATGTAGGTCCATCTACCTCTTCTTCTTCAACAGCCGCAGCAAAGGCAGAGGAGTCGGCCATTGATATGGGCATCATCAGCGAGAAGCTGGACCGGATCGAGATTATTGAGAAGAAGCAGTGTCGGGACATGACTCAAATCAATCAGTTGGCACAAACCCTAAGTGACTAGAAGACCCAGATCATGTGTCTCCAGGAGGCACAGGCGGTTTCTCAGCCCTATCTCAGGTAACGTGCTGATCCTAGAATCAACAACTCACCCAACACCCTGCCCAGTACAAACAGGCTAACCACATCCAGGCGGAGCCGTTCCAGGAGCTGCAACACCATTTCCCTCAGCGACCATGATCTCAAGACACTCAGATGGTGGTGTATCAACAGTATCAACCACTGACAGTTCTTCCTCCATCCCCCTACGAATAGGAGTCGTTGTCAACGGGATTTAGAACGACTGATAGCATCCCGGGATCTGCCGAGATCATCCCAAATTCAGGTGGTCGACTGGAGGTGCCTCATCCCAGCAACCTCTAGCTCAGGGTAAACAGTTCATCCAGCCCCAACAATAGCCCCAGTTCTTTCACCAGCCACACCAGCAACCATCCCACCAATACTATTCGTGTCCTCGTCCCTACTAGCAAGGATAGCAGTAGAGGCAGCAACCTCATTTTCAGAAAGGCAACCCATCCGGATCTCATGGGATAGCCTATGAGAATCTAGCTCTTGACGATCTTGCCCTCCTACTCTCCGACCATCAGACATCCTTTAGGCGGGAGATAGACGAGTTTTGCCATGAGATGAGGGATATTATCAAGGGAAAGTCCGCCATACCTGCTTAAATTGAGCCCAACCCAAACAACCTAAAGAGAAAATCTGAGCAGGTACAATTTACAGAGACCACCATTCCTAGTGATTTATTGGGTGACATTGCTTCATACACAGTTGATGCTAATTTTGTGTCACTTAGGAGCGGTAGGATACCAATCGACGGTGCCTCGTCTGAGGGATGAAATCACGAGGACTCAGGAGCGCTAGATGATGACGGCCCTAGGAAACTCGGGTTAAGGAAAAACTAAGGTCGTTGCGACCCGAATCGCAAGGCATGATCAACAAGAAATTTTATACCACCAAAGCAAATCAATCAAACATGAAAATCAAGGCAAGCCGTATTGCTATTTATTTAACCCGGTATAACCACTAGGGTAGAACATACGGAGCATGAGACAACCTACGAAGTAGTAAAAATAAAGCAATCAAAGGCATATTTTGGTAGTTTTTAATTTGGAATTTTTTATATTTTCTGTTAAGAAAACAAGCAAGAAAATAAAAGCAAGCTCACTACTCAAATTCTTGTTAATGTCTAAGAAGCTAAAAAATCAACAACAAAAATATTTTTGTGTTTTCAAAATATGCAGATGTTTTTGGTAATTTTATGAAGTATTTTTGATTTTTATAGGATTTTCTCAGAATAAAAGATAGCCAAAAACAACAAGCATTGAATAGCCTGGATAACAAAGAAAATTAAAATTATTTAAAATGCCTTTAAAATCCTGGCAGCAATTTTATGTGAAAGTATAAAATAAAATCTAACTAGAGAAACTAAAAACAAATTTTTTGCTTTTTATAGAATTTTTAATATTTTTTATAAGGTTTTTATTGTTTTGTGATTTTTATATGTTTTATAAAAGATAATAAAACTAAAATGCTGTTGAAATTAAAATAAGTCAAAACAAACATTCAGGATTTTTTATGGAATTTTTAAGGGGGTTTTTGTATGTTTTATGGGTTTTCAAAAATAGACAGAAGCAATTTTTAAGGTTTTCAACTTTTAGAAAATAATAAATAAAATCAAAATGCATCTAAAATATTATCAAAAATATTACACAGTAGCAGGAGCTACTGGTAATTTTTATGAAATTTTTGGAGCAATTTTGATATTTATTTAATTAAAAACTCAACACAGAGTGTGTAGAGATCTAGATGCAAATAGCTTTTGTTTCTGGACTTAATAACAATAGGCATAAAAAGTGCAAGGGATTATCCGCAAAATTTCCAATCAATCCCAGCACATGCGTTATACAATGTTCCCAGTGGCATAAATATAAATTTGGAAAACTTTTCAATCAAACATTAACAATACATAAATCCTCAACCAAATATGCAAAAACACCACTATTCACGTGATCACGCATGTGTCTCTGTACAAGGAGGACTCAAACGCAATTACCGGAAATTATAGGGACTAAAGTGCAAATAAGTTCAACTACAACATTTATTTACAGATAAAAACATAAAGCATCACACATGCAGGGTAAAAAGAGCAATATACCCTTGAAGCACATAAGAGGAGCGTGAGGACATGTGGCAGCCGCAGGTGTGGGAGCGAACGTGCAGCACTAATCGCTACAGGGGTCAAATCTAACGCCCCAGAAGTGGTAAGGGATGTGGGGCTCAGATGGAGGCCAGGTCTGACATCCAACGATCTAGAAAGGCTACTGTGTCAGCGATGCGGATCATAACTGGAAGTGTGGAGCTGATCCAACAGTGTTGAAGCATCCTGGACAAACAGCTTGGTGGCGAACTTCACCAGTGCACAGGAGGTGATCCTTAGCACCGATGGCCAATCGGGAAGCACCGGATGAGTCATGCAAGGCTTCCACATCGACTAAGCAGACCCGATGGAGCAGCGACCGGTCGGATAGGTGTGACGACGAAGGGGACCTGGGACTACTCTGGCGAGTCTCATATGGATGTAATTGGGGGTCTTCAGCGTGCGCTTTCACCTGCAAAGGGTGACTGGGACTCGGGGCGATGCTCCAGTCCAGGTTATTTGGACTCCAATCAAAATAAGCGGAGGGAGGCGGGGATTGATCTTCGGCGAGAATGGTAGAGGAGACCTATGTCCAAATCTCGACCTCATGATCGAGGCTCAGTGTAATAAGGATGAGGAGTCAGATGGGGGGGTGAGTGCATGTATCGATCGGAGTGGCTGGAGGTGGGTAACGGAGCTCCGATAAGCTAGTCGGAGCTGGTGATCGAGTGGCGACGCAAAATGGAAAGAACGGATCGAAATGATATAGGCGGAGGATAAAAGGGTTACCTGATGGTCGAAACGTATTCCTCAACTCGTAGCGAAGGGGTCAGCGGGGTAATGGCCTCGACCAAGTGGCGAAAGGCAAGGGAGACTGCTCGAGCGGATCTCCAGCCACAAAGGCTGAGCTGTGGTGTCGCTGCACCAAATTGAACACCATGCGACGCTCCAAGCGGTTGTCACTCTGCTGAAGGTGGCTAGGGTATGGAAAGGGAGTGAGGCACGAGCTTCCCTACTGTAGAAGAGGATGAGATACTTTATAGCACTCTCAGGTGGTTGGAAAGAATGAGCAAGGGCATACGAATCGAGAAGGATCCACACCTCCCTAGGGATACACGAGGATTGTAGACCCACAAGGGAGATGCAGGCAAAGAATCGGGGCATGAGGTTGCACGATCCGCCCGAGAGAAATGGGAGAAAAAGGTCCGACCACGTAGTCGGGTCAGGTCAAGCCCTGGAAGAGGGGGTTGACCCAAGTCAACATGCGGACGTGGACCAATCAGGAGCGGTGGGGGAAAAGGACAAAAGCCGCTACAAGACAAAATAACAAGGAAAATGAAAGATAAATAAATGAAAATAATAAATGAATTCAAATTAAAATGAATAAAATGAGAAATTTTTATTATTTTACAAGGATTTTTTATGTGATTTTTTTAATTTTTTTGAAAAATAAATTACTCTATATACAGTATATTGTATTATATATAGGTATAATATACCTATGTATTTTGTACAATTATTTTTACAAAAATACACCAATTTTGTAATTTATTTATCGACAACATATTTTTTGGAGTATAAAATAATTTTTGCTTTATTTTTATTCTTTATTTACATGTATATAATAAATGGGGGAAGAAGGCATATATACATGTATTATGTACAAAGGTGAAAGAATTTTATTTTCTTTTTCTTTTTATTTTTATGATTTTTATTTATTTTATTTTTAAAAATATATACAAGGAGGTAAAAAATAATTTTATTTTTATTTTGTCAAAAATAATTGTTTATTTACAAATATGATATGTACAACACAGAGTAGGCCCTATCTTTCTCTACTTATTTATTTGGCGATCAGGACAATGTTTGGCCCTCTCTTTTGGTTTGGTCACTTTGTATTTATTCTAAATACCTCCTTCCTTTTTCTTTTCCTTTATTCTTTTATTTTTGCACAAATACATGCAAATTATGTAATATTAACACATGCATGCATAAATCTAAGTTATTGTATTTACACCTATTTATATGATGCTTTGCCAAGACAATTAGCTAAAATAAAAGAATAAAGAGTGATGAACAAGGATTCATCACTTCCATATACTTTACTTTTGCTAGTCCCTTAATAAACACTTATTTGAAAAATAAGTGAAAAGAGAAAAGAAAAAGAAAAAGAAGGAGAATCTAGGTTGATTATTAAACTTGTCTTCATTAAATTGGAGTATGGAGCTCAATTAGTCCTTTGGATTATTAGTTTATCAGAAGCTTATTTGGACCTAAGGTTAAAACTCAACAGCCTCTAAGTTCCACCAATCTATGGTCAAGACTCCTTAATGCTCTAGATCAGAACAAGTCTACATACATAAACTCTAATGACCATGAATCTTTTCTTGTACTGTGTAAGTGATAGGTAGCTCCCCACCTCAGAAATGGCAAAGTAACAACCCTCCTTAACAAGGTAACTCTAATGGCCTAGTCTAGCAGCTCTTTCCTCGAGGAGCAGGGTATTCCCTTCTAAGTTGAAGTTCAACCTGCTCAAGAAAAGGAGGATGAAGAGAATGGACCATGATCAGTGTAGTCATGTATCCTTGGGAGCCCAACCAGTGTAGCTAAGTCTCCCACTGCAAGCTTCAATAGATGAGCATGGGTAACATAAGCTTTGCTTTATTTGGATATATACACTCCGGTGGGTATTTCATTTTCTGTCAGACACGCCACTTTTTTGGAGTTATTCTTTCTTTTGCACAAATTTCTTTTCGATGTGCATATGTACAACATATCTACATGGTGCAGTATATATACATAAGGACTTTTCCTCTTGAGCCAGTAGACTATCCCTCTTATGAAGCATTATTGCAACCCACAACTCCTGTCTTTAGACCTCAACACCGCCATACCAAGTTGAGACGCACTTCCTTCACTAAAAGAAGATGAGAGGTTCCGCCTAGAAGTACTACCCTCATACGCTACCCCAAGCCAAAGGAAACTGCCTCCTCACCCCCTCATCCGTAGAGAGCTATGTGTAAGGTGTTGGTGTAAGTAAAGTCATTGTCCATGAGAGTTATGTGTGCGTTGTTAAATGCTCTACTTAGGCTCATTAAGATGACATGTGATCACAACTTAGTGGACTCAAAGAATTAAGTCCCAAATGGACCTGAAGAGTCCCAACCCCAAATCCTATAAGGTTCCTCTTAGAATTAGGTGGATTAAGGTCTTAGCCAAGCTCCATTTTCTAATTTAATTCCAGGCTAGTTTAAATGTAAATCATGATTCAAAAGAATGTACAAGTATATGTAAAGAAAAAATCTTTTTATGCAAAATTTTTGAAAATGTGCAACATTTTTAGAAAATGTTTGAATGTATGCATGGATGCAGAGCTTTTGCAAACTATTTACATAGATTTACACAACAATTTTGGCAGACTGTTATTTTTCAAACATTTTGCAAAAAATTTGTACTATATACATAGATTTGATATCGAAATATTTACACACTTTTTACAATCAAAACATTTTTATAAGCTTTTGTACAAAAATAATTTTCTACAAATAGCTATGTATACACACGAAAGAATTTTATGTACAATAAAAAATTTTAAAATTTTGCAGCTTATGGATAAAGGATTTTAGCCATTTTATTTATTAACACACTTTTTACAATCAAAACATTTTTATAAGCTTTTGCACAAAAATAATTTTCTACAAATAGCTATGTATATGCAGGAAAGAATTTTATGTACAATAAAAAATTTTAAAATTTTCGCCGCTTTTGGATAAAGGATTTTAGCCATTTTTTTATTAACACACTCACACAAAATATGAGTGATGGCTAAAGTATATATGTAATATATATGCACCCCTCTATACTTTGCTCGAACGATGTCCTCAGAGTGGATCAAGAGCAAAAGAAGACATAACTCGTGCTTAGTATAGGGCAGTGAAAAGGATTCTATACTATAATGATGAATCAAAGAATAGAATGAAGAGGGTTCGGTGTTTTCCCCCTATACTTAGGATCAAGTAATCCTAAGTATAGCATGCTGTAAATAAAGGGAAAACCGAGTAATATGGTGTATAAAGTTTACCTCCCTTATACTTAGGGTGAAATATCCCTAAGTATATGCAACAAAAAAGAGGTAAAATGAATCAAAATAATAATTAAGAGTCTGACCCCCCATACTTTGGGTAAAGTACACCCCTAAGTATAGCATAATCGTGGGATGCTAATGGGGTGTTGGACTAAAGAATGGGATAATATGGACATCTGGAACTATACATGGCGGAAGACAATGATAATCAGGCATGAGATGCAACAAATGTGAGTCAAAGATCACATCTCATTCAAAATGAATCGGGCAACGTCAACGACCAGCGACTCATGATCTAGATATGGTTTGAGACACTGCTAGTTAACATGAAAGGTAGACTCAAATGACATCTCATATATGCCAATAATCCCATTGTCATGTACCTTTCAGACTAGGTATGGTACCTTCCACTTGCTCTGCAACTTCCTTGGAAATAATCTAAGCATGGCATCAAACAACCATACTCTCTGACCTGGCTCAAACTTCTTATGGTTGATATGAGAATCATGCCATTCCTTTACTCGCTCCTTGTAATGTTGGATGCTTTAAAAGGTTGAAAATCTAAGCTCCTCTAGGGCAGCCAATTCTGGCTTCCTTTGATCTCCTATACTTAGTGGATCCAAAAATATATCTGTGCCAGCCCAAAGTGACTTGTGCCTAATCTCAATGGGTAAATGGCAGGGCTTGCAATAAACAAGACAAAAGAAAGATGTACCCAAAGGGGTCTTGAAGGAAGTTCGATATGCCAACAAGACCGAGTCCAAAAGATGTGACCAATCCTTTCGGTCTGGGCGGACTACCTTCTGCAATATCGTCTTGATCTCCCTGTTCAATACTTCAACAAGACCATTGGTCTTAGGGTGATATGGAGTGGCTACACGATGGTCAATGTTGAACTCGCTAGCAAGGGCCTTTACATTGTCGTTGACGAAATGAGACCCCACATCAGATATCAAAACTCTAGGTACCCTAACCGTAAAATGATATTCTTCCTCAAAAATCTCAAATAGTCCTAGCATCTGCGGCTTAAGCGGGGATGGTCTCAACCCAATGACTATCATAATCCACAACCAACAGAATGTACTCAAATCCCCGACTCTTAGGGAATGGACCCATGAAATCAATGCCCCACACATCAAAAACCTCACAGAAGTGAATGGGCTTCATCAGCATCATGTCACGCTATCCACAAGTGCCCATCCTATGACAGTCAGTACACCTCTTCATGAATTCATCAGAATCCTTGAGGTAGGCCAGCATAGGCCAGATTGGAGTACTTTCTGTGTCGTTCTCCTCCCATAATGATGTCCCCCTACCTCCAGCTTGTGGCAGTAGGTGAGGATGCTATGGTGCTCCTACTGAGGAATGCACCAACGCCAGATACTATCCCCTCCTTCATGATAAAGGATGGGGTCCTCCCAATGGTACGAGTTGGCCTTTTCTAGGGAGGTATCAAACCGCGGCCTAGGCCAATCTTGTGAAACTTTCTTGGCAACAAGATAGGTCAAAATGTCAGCGTACCATGGGAGTGAGGCGATGGCAAGGATCGCCTCATCTGGGATGGTCTCAGAAATAGGATCAATCTACTCAGATTCCTCAAGATTCTCTAATCGGGAGAGATGATCTGCCACCACATTCTTGATTACAGGTTTATCCTTAATCTCAATCTCAAATTCCTGGAGTAGAAGGATCCATCTAGTCAATCTCGCTTTGGCATCCTTCTTTGCAATAAGGTACCTGATGATGGTATGATCAAGATAGTCACTCTAGATCCAATGATATACGATCTGAACTTATCCAAGGTAAAAACTACGACTAGCATCTCCTTCTTAGTGACAGCGTAGTTCCACTGCATGGCATCTAATGTACGACTAGCATAGTGAATGGCAAAAGGCACCCCATCCCTCCTCTGTCCCAGCACGGCCCCTACGGCAAAATCCGAGGCATCCGTCATGATCTCGAATGGGAGAGACCAATCAGGTAGCTGAAGGACAGGAGCCTCAACAACTAGACTCTTGCGAGTCTCAAATGATGCAAGACACTTATCATCTACAATGAATTTGGTGTCTTTGGTCAACAAATCAGTCAACAGTCGGGCAATCCTGCTGAAATCATGAATGAATCGTCGGTAGAAACCGACGTACCCCAGAAAAGACCGTAACTATCGCAGGCTGGACGGTGGATTGAGTTTTCTGATGATATCCACCTTGGTCGGATGAACCTCCATGTCCCTGTTGGAGATGATATTACCAAGCACCGTCCCTTGAGTCACCATGAAGTGACTCTTCTCCCAAGAAAGAACAAGATGGACCTTAATGCAATGTTGAAGGACACAATCTAGGCAGTCAAGACAAGCATCAAACCCATTGCCATAGACCAAAAAATCATCCATGAAGACCTCTAAGCAGTCACCCACCATGTTCGAAAAGATGGACAACATGCACCTTTGGAATGTCGCCGGAGAGTTACATAGACCAAAGGGCATCCGTCTGAAAGCATATGTCCCAAACAGACAGGTGAATGTATTGTCTTGGTCTGTAGGCGCAATGGCCACCTTATTGTAGCCGGAGTACTCGTCAAGAAAATAGTAATGACTCTTCCCAGCTAGCCTCTCTATAATTTGATCAATAAAAGGCAGCGGGAAATTATCCTTCTTGGTGGCCTGATTCAATTGTCTGTAGTCCACACTGACCCTCCAAGAAGTGGGTACTCGGGTAGCTATCTCCTCTCCATACTCACTCACTACTGTAGTGATGCTCGTCTTCTTGGGCACCACATGTAATGAACTAACCCACTTGGAGTCGGAGATGGGGTCGATAAATCAGTGCTCCACCATTTCAAGATCTCCTTCATGACAACCTCTCGAAGGTTCGAGTTCAGTCGTCACTGGAACTCACGCGATGCCTAGCATCCTCTTCAAGATAGATATGGTGGGTGTACAGAGCCAGACTTATCCCCTGGAGATCAGCTACACTCAATCCTATCGCCTTGCGGTTCCTTTCAAGAACCTCCATCAATCGAGATTCTTTCGCTCCAGTCAAGTTTGCTGAGATAATGACTGGGTACATCTCATGCTCAACCGCAAGTATCTATACTTCAGTGATTGCGACAAGGGCTTCAACTCTAGGCAACTGGGAGCTGGCAAATATGGCCTCTGAAATGTCTGAGTGAAGGCGACCAAATCTACATGGGAGAACTCTCGTTTATCATGAAAATCCGATGTAGACAGCTCTGCTAGTGTATCTGTGCTCTGTATCGGATCATTCTCCACCCTAGCTACTGGCTCTATAGTAATTAGATATGGTATCAACTCATCAAACTCTACCCAATTGATACCTGACTCTGAGGGATCTGAATTTGAATCATAAGGGAAAGAAACTGCCTTACTATATGGAACATGGTTTGTAGCCTTGAATGTGTCCGCTACCAAGAGTGTGCTCTCCAAGCCCTCCTCTGCTGAAATATGTGACTCAACAACATCTGAATGTGAGAGGATGTCTTGTGAAATGAGATCAGACCTAGCGACTTCATCATTAGTAATCATGAAATCACACTCCTGGTGGACGTCTCGCTCTGCCTCTGTCATCTACTCTGACTTGTTGAGCTGCTCTGAGCAGGTTGAATCTCATGCTCTGGTCTTGTCGATCGTCTCTATTTGTATACTCCCACCTTCGACACAAAAGTACACCTTCCTGCTATCATGATCAGACATTGCCTTGGCTATGGCCAAGAATGGGTGTCCTAAAATGATGGGGCTATCGGTCACAAACTCAGGGATCTCCATGTCCAACACAACGAGGTCCAGATGGATTTGCAGGCCCTGAATTGTGATGACTACATCCTTCAACAACCCTTTCAGCCTCTTGATAGATATATCAGCAAACTGACGGACTGTCCTACTCTATCGAAGAGGGCCAAACTCGAATCGGTCGAGTAAGGCTTCGGGAAGTAGGTTTATGGAAAAGTTATTGTCTAATAGAGTCCAATCGAATCTCTGCTCATGGATATGACATTTGACATAGGGAGCTCCTACATCTGTCCTCTTGGCTAGCAGACAGTTCCGAATGGCGAAGCAGATAGCACAGGTAAGTACATGGATCTCTGCATGATGGTTCCTCTTCTTTTTACGAATGGTAGTATTCTCCCTAAGGTTCTTCTGGAAGAGAGGGATGTGCTCAAGTGCCTCCTGTAGAATCATCTGAATCTGAAATCTGTCTATCATCTGCTAGCTGAACTCTAACTGCTGCACTTTTTTGGATTTGTCTTGATATACAGAAACAGTAGGAAATGCAATCAGAATAGAAGGGGTAGCCTCAGTACCACCTACGACATCATGAACTGCGGCATCAACACCACTCTCTGGCTCAACATCTGAATGGCTAGTGGCATCAGCAACACCTCTTGCAACTGGTGATGCGACGGCTTCAATACTGTCAGTTGGATCTACATCCTTGGTGGCATCAGCACCATCGTCATCATCATGATCATGAGCAGTATCAGCACCGCTCTCCTCCTTGTCTAGCACTCCTGAGTCCTCATGGTGTCATCGCTCAAATGAGGCACCACCGGCTGGCATCCTACAGCTCCTAAGTGTGACAAAGTCAGCATCAAATGTATATGAAGAAATATTACCTAAAGAATCACTAGGAGTGGTGGTATCTGCGAAATGTACCTACTCAGACTTTCTCTTCAGATTATTCAGATTGGGCTCGATTTGAGCAGGTATGGCGGCCTTTCCCTTGATTATCTCCCTCATCTCCAGACAAAACTCGTCCATCTCCTGCCTGAATGTGGACTGCTACTCAGAGATAAGGCGGGCTAAGTTGTTTAGTGCTGGGTTCCCATAGGCTAGCCCATGAGAACCAGACGGGTTGCCTCTCTGGAAGTGAGGCTGCTACTGGGAAGGATGAGGGGGATACTGTTGGGAGTAATGCTGAGGCTGCTGCCTCCACGGTTGTCCCTGTTGGTAGGAACGAGGACCCTGCTGGTAATGTTGTTGTGGCTGTGGGAACTAGGGCTGCTGTTGTTGGTTGTACTTTACACCCTGAACTGGACGCTGCGGTTGGGAAGAGGCACCTCCGGCTGACCATCGGAATCTGGGATGGTCTCGACAGATCCCAGGTTGTGGTCGGTCATACCAAATCCTGTTGACTTCCATCAATGGCTCCTACATGTAAGGAGGTGGGGGGAAGGATTGTCAGGGGTTGATCCTGCTGGTATACCACCATCTGAGTGTCCTGAGACAGTGGTGTCTGGAGGTACTGAAGTTGCGGCTGCTGGAAGGACTCCGCTTGAACATGGTGGACCTGTCTGTGCTGGGTGGAGTGCTGCTAGGATCTGCCCGTGACTTGAGACTAGGCTGAGGAGCCATCTGTGTCTCTTGGAGACACATGATCTGGGCCTTCAGGTCACTCAACGTTTGTGCCATCTGATCCATCTGTGACATACCCTGGCACTACTTCTTCTCAATGAGCTCGATGTAGTCAGCTTCTCTCTCATGATACCCATATCAGCAGCTAATGACTCTGCCTGTGCTGCGATGCTGATGAAGTGGAAGGACCTTCATCGATACGTGCAATCTTCTTGTAGGATGCGAATTGGGGATGGGGCTTCCTCTGAGTGTAAAGACGGGTATGGGACATGACAGTGTAGTTCTTGACCATCTCCTCGTAGATAGCCCAGACCTGATTCTCATCCTTTGCAAAATAATATCCCCCACAAGATGCGTTCAGGAGCATCTACAGCTCCGGTTTCATCTCATAAAAGAAGCTTTGCACTAAGTTGGGCTCCGATATGTCTTGGTGTGGACACCGGTAGATAAGCTCTATGAAGAGGTCCCATGCCTCGTGAAACTGCTCGTTGGGAAGCATGGAGAAGTTGTTGATGAGGGCTCGCACTGCATTTGTCCGGCTGAGTGATACTACATACTCAAGTACTCGTTCTCCCGATGTCACGTGCCTCCCTAAATGTTTCATCCAATAGGTTGCTCGGTCAACAAGAGAGAATGGAAATGTTATCTTCTTGATGGTATCCTCGTCCAGGAATCGATTATGGACCGTGCTGCAGATCATCTCAAACTCCTAGAGATAGAGGTGTGTCTCCTTGGTGGCCAGCCTGTGAAATCTGGGTAGTAACTAAATAGTTAGAGGAGGGAGCTTGAAATCTCCCAGAATCATAGGTAACTGGATCCAACGGTGCTTCAGAGTTGCGCAGAGGTTGTGCAACTCTCTCATAGAGCGTGCTAGTCGGACTCGCTCCGATGGCTCATCTGGATGTGATCCATCTCCTCCTCCTAGCTCTGGAATGTCTCCTCCTCCACCGGCTCTATTATGCTTTCCTCTGTCCGCTCACATCTGAGCCATCTCCCTGTGCATGTCAGTCATGAAAGCTCCCTGATCTCGTATCTGGCGTTGCCTAGTCTCTAGGGATGCTAACAAGGTATTGTTGATAGCACCCTGATCAAGAAAATAGGTGTACATTTGGTTGGGTCCATCAGTGTGCTCCTTGTTGTTGGCCATGGTCTTTCCAAAGGCAAAAGACCCGAACTCAGGTGCCATCAAATGGATATATATCTGCTGATGTCTGTGCTCTAGCACCTCGGGACTAGAAGAAGGGTGGTCGAGGGGGAACAGGGTGGAGTCAAACTCAGGTTCGGAGAGCGGGTCCGGGCTCTCACAAACCAACCAAGATGAATGGGGTGGAGTGCTCAAAAGCGGTGCAACCAAAGGTTGCCTAAGCGACTTTCAGCCCATCATCATGATGTGGAGAGGAAGGTGGATGAGATCAGGAAAGAAACTAGATCATGCAAAACAAACCCCCAATTCACCTACTCGACACTGAGCGGATGACCGTAAAATTCGTTCTTTTATCTTATCGATTTTATTAGGTGATAATTCAGTCTATCAGAGTGGTTAAGTGAGCCGGTAGGAACCTAATGTTCTCAACAGACTATCTCGTATAAAAGGTCGGTAGTCTACCGAGAGTTCGGGTGTGGCTCTATCTTAGAGTGTGGGTCACTCTCTCGCTCATCCAAACCAAACAAGGAGGGGATTGCTCCCCCAAGACAGATTTTTCAATGAGGGTATTTTATGGTCAAGTATGTTTAGTAGTCCCAATTTTATGATTTTTCTTTTTTGGTATTTTTCAATAACCAGCAATGCCTAACGAATTTATCGATCTCCTGGTTAATTTAAGCCCAAAACAGGGGGAGAAGTCGACAAAGCTGATGTGCGATCAAACACAATGATGCATGCAGAGTAAGAAATGCGTACCCAACTCCAGCTCTCTACATACAGCGTTATCTATGCATAAATTAAAAGGCAGGAATAAAACTACCTATGTGATGCAGAAGAAACGACCTTAGACGAAGCAATTTCTACAGGAGAACAACAATAGCTAGCCAATCATACCAAGTTCGGAGTCCGATCTTGGTAACCACTCGGTGTCCGCCATAACGGGTCTTGCCAGCGTTGTATGTGGTTCCTCATGGCACGTGGACACGAGCCTAATTAAACTAACTTTTTCTTGTGATTTAACAAATTAGGTCCAATTACAATCTATAAGTGCATGCAGATAATTAAGGGTTGAGCCTTAATTAATTACACTACAATCAATGAAATTCCTAAGTCTAGGGCCGAATTCTTCGAGAATCAAAATGAAATAAAGGAGAAAAATCAAAACCGTGAAAACCACAGTGAGGTCCCCCGAGCACACTGATGCTCGGCGAAACAGACCCTGATAAGCCAAGTCCAAACAGTCCACAGTCTGAGTCCATGTATTATTACAATAATAGAGTTAAAAATAAATTACTCTAAGCTATGGCTATCAGCTATAACTACGCTCCTCTCCTTCCTTGCTTCTCCTCAAGCACATGTCTCCTCCTAAGCAGCTCTCGGGAGGTACCTCACACAAAAATCCGAGCAAGAACTGGTCAAAGCACAGTTATAACAAATAGAGTAAAAATAGCTAACTAGATGAGGTATGAAAACTAACTACTAAGACGTGCTCCACGGCAATGGCGACACTCAAACATGAAAATTAAAGCAAGCAGTCTTCTATTAATTTAACCTGGTATAGCCACCATGGTCAAACACAAGGAGCACGAGACAACCTATGAAGTTGTCAGAAATCAAGCAATCAAAGGAATATTTTCGGTGGTTTTTAATTTGCATTTTTTTTATATATTCATTAAAGAAAACAAGTAAGAAAATAAAAGCAATCTCACTACTTAATTTCTTATTAAGGTCTAATATGCTAAAAAATCAACAACAAAAATATTTTTTTGTTTACAAATATGCAGATGTTTTTGGTAATTTTATGAAGTTTTTCTGATTTTTATAGGATTTTCTAAATATGCATTATAGGATTTTTCTGTTATCAAAATATGCACTATTTATTGAGTTTTCAAAATCACTATCCGGTGAAGTGCTCCGGTGAAGTTCTCTCCCGAGCTGTTCGGGGGAGAACTTCACCGGAGCACAGGAGGTGATCCTTAGATCCGATGGCCGATCAGGAAGCACCGGATGAGTCGTGGAAGGCTTCTACGACGACTGATAGACCCGATGGAGCAGCTACAGGACGGATAGGTGCAACGATGAATGGGACTTGGGACTACTCCAGCGAGTCTCAGATGGATGGAATCGGGGGTCTTCAACGTGCACTTTCACCTGCAAAGGGTGGTTAGGACTCGAGGCGATGTTCCTGTCCCGGTTGTTTGGACTCCAATTAAAATAAGCGGAGGGAGGCGAGGATTGATCTCTGACGAGAATGGTAGAGGAGACGTAAGTCCTAATCTTGACCTGATGATCGAGGCTCAGGGTGATCAGGTTGCAGAGCTAGATGGGGGGCGAGTGTGTGGATCGATCGGAGTGGTTGGAGGTAGGTAATGGAGCTTCGACCGGCTGGTCGGAGCTGGTGATCGAGTGGTGGCGCAAAATGAAAGAACGGATCGAAATTATATAGGTGGAGCATAAAAGGGTTACCTGAAGGTCGAAACGTGCTTCTCATCTCCAGGTGAAGGGGTGGGTGGGGTAATGTCCTCGATCAAGCGATGAAAGGCAAGGGAGGCTACTCGCGGTGAATCTCCAGCCATAAAGGCTGAGCTGCGGCGTTGCTGCACCAAATCGAATGCTAGGCGGCGCTTCAGGTGGCTGTCACTCTGCTGAAGGTGGCTAGGTTATCGAGAGCGAGCAAGGCACAAGATGCCCTCCTGGGGAAGAGGTTGAGATACTTTATAGCACTCCCAGGTGGCTAGAAAGAACATGCAAGGGTGCGTGAATCGAGAAGGATCCACACCTCCCTAGGGATCCACGAGGATCGTAGATCCACAAGGTAGATGCGGGCGATGAATCGGGGCGTGACGTTGCGCGATCTGCCCGGGAGAAATGGGAGAAGAAGGTCCTGCCATGCAGTCGGGTTGGGTCTAGCCCTGGAAGAGGGGGTGGACCCAAGTCAACATCATGATGTGGACCAATCAAGAGCGGCAGGTAAAAGGACAAAACCTGCTACAAGGAAAAATAGCAAGGAAAATGAGAGATAAATAAATTTAAAATAATAAATGAAATTTAATTAAAAAATTAAATAAAATGAAAATTTTTTATTTTTTTTCAAGGAAACTTTCTGTGATTTTTATTTATTTTTTTGAAAAATAAGTTACTCTATATACAATATATTGCATTATTTACAAGTATAATATACCTATGTATTTTGTACAATTATTTTTATTTTATTATTTTTATAAAATACCCCGATTTTGTATTTTATTTATTTACAACATAATTTTTGAAATATAAAATAAATTTTCCTTTATTTTTAGTACTTATTTACATGTATATAATAAATGGGGGAAGAAAGCATATATACATGTATTATGTACAAAGGAGAAAGAATTTTGTTTTATTTTTATTTTTATTTTTACGATTTTTATTTTATTTTATTTTATTTTATTTTTAGAACTATATACAAGGAGGTAAAATATATAATTTTATTTTTATTTTGGCCAAACTAATTATTTATTACACATATGATATGTGCAACATTGAGTAGGCCCTATCTTTCTCTACTTATTTATTTGGCGATCGGGGCTAATGTTTGGCCCTCTCTTGGGGTTTGGGTCACTCTAAATTTATTCTAAATACCTCCTTCCTTTTTTCTTTTCCTTTATTCTTTTATTTTTATACAAATACATGCTAATTATGTAATATTAACACATGCATTCATAAAGTTAAGTTATTGTTTGTATAACTATTTACATGATGCCTTGCCAAGATAATTAGCTAAAATAAAAGAATAAAGAGTGATGAAAAGGGATTCATCACCAGACGAGGAGGATAGCGGTGTTGAAGCTGCTACAGATGATAATGATGACGGTGGTGCTGAAGCCACCAAGGATGTTGATCCAGCCGACAGTACTGTGGCCGTCTCTTCTCCAGATGCAGAGGGTGGTACTGATGCCACCAAACTCCATGATGCTGAGTTAAAGTGCGACGCTGATGCCGTAACACCTGATGCCGTGGGTGGTACTGAGGCCACCCCTTCCATTCTAGCAGTGTTTTATTCAGTTTATGTACCACGACATTATATGAAAAATACCAAAAAATTTAATAAAGGAAAGGTTTATTCATCTTTGGGTTCATATGTGATGATTGATGATACTTGTATGGATTCCATGCCTTCGTAGTAGCAAGAACTTGTTCCTATCCCTCTATTTGATGAGGGGTCAGCCATCCCCTTCCCCCAAGCACTCTTCTTGGCTAAGGTGAATAAAAAAGAAAATCTAAAAAAAGATCAGTAGCTACAGTTCAGCCAGCAAATGATTGATATATTCCATGTCCAACCGACTCTACAGGAGGCACTCGAGCACATCCCTCTCTTCTAGAAGAACTTGAGAGTTAAGACCACCATCCTTAGGAAGAAGAGAAACCATCAAGTAGAGATCCATGTGCTGACCTATACCACTTGCTTCGTTATCCAGAACCCTTTGCCAACCAAGAGTCTAGATGCAGGAGCTCCCTATGTCAGATGCCATATTCATGAGCAGAGGTTCGACCGTACTCTATTAGACAATAGCTCTTCTATCAACCTCCTTCCAGCAACCTTACTCGACCGATTTGAGTTTGGCCCTCTTCGATAGAGCACGACAGTCCTTCAGTTTGCTAATGGCTCTATCAAGAGGATACGGGGTTGTTGAAGGACGTTGTCGTCACAACTAAGGGCCTGAAATTCCCCGTGGACTTCGTTGTGTTGGACATAGAGATCCCTGAATCTATGACTGATACCCCCATCATTCTAGGATGCCCATTCTTGGCCACATCCAAAGAGGTATCCGACCATTGAAGGTATACTTTCGCATCGAGGGAGAAAGTATATAAATAGAGATGATTGATGAGACCAAAGCATGAGACTCAGCTTGCTCAGAGCAGTGCAGCGATGCAAAGAAGACGATAGAGGTAGAGCGAGACATCCACCAGGAGTACAACTTTGTGATTATTGATGATGAAGCCACTTGGTTCGATCCCAATTCACTATCCCTTCTTTCACCTTCAGATGCTACAGATCCACAGTTTTCAGCAGAGGAGAATTCGGAGAGCACACTCTTGGCCGAGGACACTTTTGACGTTGATGACCACGTTCAAGACAACAAAGCAGATTTTGTATCATGTGATTCTGACTCAGATGCCTCGGATTCAGAAATAGATTGGGCAGCATTTGATAATTTACTACCTTATCTGATTTCCGCAGAGCAAGCAACTAGGGTAGAGATCGTGCCAGCACCGAGTACAGCTAAACCAGCAGGTTTGTCTTCACATGTTTTGCATGATTAGCGAGAGTTCTCTCATTCAGATCTGTTTGCATTCACTTAGACATTTCAGAAGCCAGATTTCCCAGCTCCCAGTTTCCCAGAACTAAAGTCTTTGACACAGTCGCAGAAGTGTAGATTCCTTGCGGGTTAGCATGAGATGGACCCAATCATTATCTCAGCAGATTTGACTGGAGAGCAAAAATCTCATCTGATGGAGGTCCTTGAAAGGAACCACAAGGCAGTAGGATGGAGTGTAGCTAATCTCTAGGGGATAAGTCCGGCTCTATGATCCCACCATATCTATCTCGAGGAGGATGCCAAGCCATCACGTGAGTTCTAACGATGACTGAACTCGAATCTTCGAGAGGTGGTCATGAAGGAAATATCGAAATGGTGGAGCGTGATTTTATCTACCCCATATCCGACTCCAAGTGGGTTAGTGCACTAGATGTGGTGCCCACTAAGACGGGCATCACTACAGTTGTGAGTGAGTCTCGAGTGGAGATAGCTACCCGGATACTCACTTCGTGGAGGGTCTGTGTGTACTACAGATGATTGAATCAAGACACCAAGAAGGATCATTTCCTGTTGTCGTTTATTGATCAGATTATAAAGAGGTTAGCTGGGAAGAGTCACTGCTATTTCTCTGACAGGTACTCCGGATACAATCAGGTGGCCATAGTGCCCGCAGACCTAGATAAAACGACATTCACCTGTCCGTTTGGGACTTATGCTTTCAGACGGATGCCCTTTGGTCTATG
Organism: Ottelia alismoides; assembly: GCA_037367405.1. Classification (NCBI taxonomy): domain Eukaryota; kingdom Viridiplantae; phylum Streptophyta; class Magnoliopsida; order Alismatales; family Hydrocharitaceae; genus Ottelia; species Ottelia alismoides. The sequence goes on along the minus strand of JAZKJV010008277.1, from coordinate 61,830 downwards.
TAATGCCCCGACGACATTCCAAAGGTGCATGTTGTCCATATTCTCGGACATGGTGGGTGATTGTTTAGAGGTCTTCATGTATGACTTTTTGATCTACGGCGATGGGTTTGATGCTTGTCTTGATTGCCTACACCGTGTTCTTCAATGCTGCATAGAGGTCCACCTTGTTCTATCCTAGGAGAAGAGTTACTTCATGGTGACTCAGAGGACGATGCTTGGTCATATAATCTCTAACAAGGGCATGGAGGTTGATTCGGCCAAGGTGGATATCATCCAAAAACTCAATCCATCGTCCATCTTACAGTAGTTACAGTCTTTTCTAGGGAATATTGGTTTCTACCGACGTTTCATTCACGACTTCAGCAGGATTGCCCGACCGTTGACGGATCTGTTGATGAAAGACACCGAATTCATTGTAGATGATAAGTGTCTTGCATCATTTGAGACTCTCAAAAGCTTAGTTGTTGAGGCTCCTATCCTTCAACCACATGATTAGTCTCTTCCATTTGAGATCATGAAGGATGCCTCCAATTTTGGCGTAGGTACCGTGTTAGGACAGAGGAGGGATGGAGTGCCATTTGACATTCACTACTCTAGTCGTACATTGGATGCGCTCAACGGAATTATACTATAACAGAGAAAAAGATGCTAGCTGTAGTTTTTTCCTTGGACAAATTCAGATTGTATATTCTTAGATCTAAAGTGGCTATCTTTATTGATCATACCGCCAACAGGTACCTTATGGCTAAGAAGGATGCCAAAGTGACATTGACTGAATGGATACTTCTACTCCAGGAGTTTGATATTGAGATTAAGGATAAACCTGGAATCAATAATGTGGTTGAAGATCATCTCTCCCATTTGGAAAATCTTAAGGAATCCAAGCAGATTGATCCTATTTCAGAGACGTTCCCAGATGAGGCGATCCTTGCTATCGTCTCTCTCCCATGGTACGCCGACATTGTAAACTATCTTGTTGCAAAGAAAGTTCCACAAGGTTGGCCCAGACAATGACTTGAGACTTTCCTTGCTAAGGACAAGTCCTACCATTGGGAGGATCCCATTCTTTATCATGAAGGAGGGGATAGCATCTGGCATCGGTGCATTCCTCAAGAGGAGCACCACAGCGTCCTCACATTCTGCCACAAGCTTGAGGCAGGAGGACATCATTATGGGAGGTGAACAACATAGAAAATGCTCCAATCCATCCTATGGTGGCATTCCCTCTTCAAGGATTCTGATGAATCCGTGAAAAGGGGTAGTGACTGTCAGAGGATGGGCACTTGTGGATAGCGTGATATGATGCTAATGCAACCCATTCACTTTTGTGAGGTTTTTGATGCATGGGGCATTGATTTCATGGGTCGATTCCCTAGGAGTCAGGGATTTGGGTACATTCTGTTGGTCGTTGAATATGCGAGTCATTGGGTTGAGGCCATACCTTCCCGAACCGCAGATACTGAGACTGTTTGCAGATTTTTGAGGAAGAATATCATTTCACAGTTCGGGGTGCGTAGAGTATTGATATCTGACAGGGGGTCTCACTTTATCAATGACAAGGTAAAGGCCATTGCTAATGAGTTCAGCATCGACTAGCGAGTTGCAACTCCATATCATCCTCAGACTAATGGCAGTTCGCCTAGACTGAAAGGATTGGTCACAACTTTTGAACTCAGTCTTGTGGGCATATCAGACTTCCTTCAAGGCTCCTTTGGGTACATCTCCCTTTCATCTCGTTTATGGTAAGCCATGCCATTTACCTATTGAGTTTAAGCACAAGTCACTATGGGTTGTCACTGAGATATTATTGGATCCAGAGAGTATAGAAGATCAAAGAAAGGCCAAATTGGCAGCCCTGGAGGAGCTTAGAGATACAGCTTTCACAAACAACCAACAATATAAGGAGCAAGTAAAGATATGCCATGATTCTCATATGAGCCATAAGTAGTTTGAGTCATATCATAGAGTATGGTTGTTTGATGCCATGCGTAGATTATTTCCAGGGAAATTGCATAGTAGGTGGAAAGGACCATACTTGGTCTGAAAGGTGCATGACAATGGTAGCATTGACATATATGAGATGCCATCCGAGTCCACCTTTTGTGTCAACGGTTAGCGACTCAAGCCATATCTAGATCATGATTCGTTGATTGTTGATGTCGCCCCTATTCATTTTACATGAGATATGGTCTTTAACTCACACCATTTGCATCTCATGCCTAATTATCATTGTCTTCCACTGTGTAAAGATCCAGATGTCCATATCACATCATTCTTTAGTCTAACACCCCATCCACATCTTGTGATTATGCTATACTTTGGGTGTACTTTACCCTAAGTATAGGGGGTGTTAGATTTTTATTATTCTTTTGATTCTTTTTACCTATGTTTTGTTGCATATACCTAGGGATATTTTACCCTAGGTATAAGGGAGGCAAACCTTGTACATTCTCTCACCCTTGGTTTCCCCTTTGTGTATAGTCTGCTATACTTAGGACCACTTGATCCTAAGTATAGGGGGAACCACGGAGACCTCTTCATTCCATTCTTTGATTCGTCATTGTAGTATAGCCCTTCTTTTCACTTCCCAATACTAAGCACGAGTTATGTCTTCTTCATCGATCATTGATCACTTTGAGGACATCATTAGAGCTAAGTATAGGGGCATTTCGTATATATTACATATATACTTTAGCCATAACTCATCATGTTTGTGAGTGTGTTAATAAATAAAATGGCTAAAATCCTTTATCTAAAAATCACAAAAATTTTAAAAATTTTCTTGTACATAAAATTAGTTCTTGCGTATACATAACTATTTATAAAAATTATTTGTGTATAAGTGTTTGTAAAAATGTTTTGCTTGTAAAATGATTCTAAATATTTTGATATCAAATTATGTATATAGTACAATTTTTTTGTGAAATGTTTGAAAATTAAAAGTTGCAAAAACCATTGTGTAAAAATTTGTAGATAGGTTGCAAACTCTTGCATTCATGTATACATTTAAACATTTTAAAAAATTTTGCACATTTTCAAAAACTTTGCATAAAAAGATTTTTGTAAATATAAATACTTATATATTCTTCTGAATCATAGTTGACAATTAAACTAGTCTAGAATTAAATTGTAAAATGGAGCTTGTTTAAGACTTTAATCCACCTAATTCTAAGAAGAACCTTATAGGATTTGGGGTTAAGACTTTTCAGGTCCATTTGTCTTTATTCTTTGAGTCCGCTAGGCTATGTTCACATATCATCTTGATGAGACTAAGTAGAACACTTAACAATGCACACATGACTCTCATAGACAATGGCTTTACTTGGACCAACACTTTGCACTCAGCTCCACACAGATGAGGTGATGAGGAGGTAGTTTCCTTTGTCTTGGGGTAGCATACAAGGGTAGTACTTCTAGGCGGAACCTCTTATCTTATGTTAGGGAAGGAAGTGCTCCTCAACTTGGTACGGTGGTGTTGAGGTCTAAAGACAGAAGTTGTGGGTTGCAATAATGATTCAAAAGAGGGCTAGTCTACTGGCTCAAGAGGAAAAAGTCCTTATGTATATATGTTGCACCATGTAGATCTGTTGTACATATACACATTAAAAAAATGTGCAAAAGAAAGAAAAACTCCAAAAAAAAGTAGACAAGCCTAATTGAAAATAAAATGCCTGACGGAGTGTATATAGCCAAATAAAGCAAAGCTTATGTTACACCTTTTCATCTCATGAAGCTTGCAGCGGGAGACTTAACAACACTGGTTAGGCTCCCAGCGATACATGGCTACACTGGTCATGGTCCACTCTCTTCTTTCCCCTCTTCTTGAGTCGGTTGAACTTGAACTTAGAAGGGAATACCCCGCTCTTCGAGGAAAGAGATGTTGGACTAGGGCATTAGAGTTACCTTGTTGAGGGAAGCTATCACCTTGTCATTTCTGAGGTGAGGAGCTACATATCACTTACACAGTACAAAAAAAGATTCATGGTCATTAGAGTTTGTTTATGTAGACTTGTTCTGATCTGAATTATTGAGGAGTCTTGACCATAGATTAGTGGAACTTAGAGGTTGTTGAGTCTTCAACCTAGGTCCAAATAAGGTTCTGATAAAATGATAATCCAAAGATCTGCTTGAGCTCCATACTTCAATTAATGAGGACAGGTTTAATAATCAACACTGATTCTCTTCCTTTTTCTTTTCTTTCTCACTCCTTTTTCAAATAAGTGTTTGCTAAGAGACTAGCAAAGATAAAGTATAGGGGGTGATGAATCTCTGATTCTCACTCTTTATTCTTTTATTTTAGCTATTTATCTTGGCAAAGCATCCTGTAAATAGGTGTAAATACAATAAGATAGCATTCTGCATGCATATGTTAACAGTGTATATTTAGCATGTACTTGAGCAAAAAAAATAAAAAAAGAAAAAGCAAGGAGGTATTTAGAATAAATACAGAGTGACCTGAACCCCAAGAGAAGGTCAAGCCTTGACTTGATCGCCAAACAAAATAAGTAGAGAGAGATAGGGCCCACTCTATGTTGTACATATTACCTATATCTGTAAATAAATATTTTTGATAAAAAAATAAAATATTCTTTCCACCCCTTGTATATAATCATGGAAATAAAATAAAAATAGAATAGAATAGAAAAAGAATAAGAATAAAATCCTTCTTGCTTGTACCAAACACATGTATCTATGTACCATTCCTTATTTATTTTAGGGTTTTTATCACTTGTGCCCCTCCGAGATATCGCAATTTCAGTTATGCCCGTATCTTTTTGGTAATATCAGTTGTGCCCCTCACTTCTTTCTCTGTTATCACTTGTGCCCTTCCGTCAGATTCACCGTCAAAAAATTAAAATAACCATGGTTTATTCAAACCACAGTGTGGTTAAGAAGGGTATTATGGTCAGAACAAAATTAATGGCAGCGGAGAAGTTTGAGGGAGGAGGTCAGGGCAGACCGTGACGGAGGGCGGGGGAGGCCCAGGGGGCGGGGTGCGGGGGGTGGTGGGGAGCAGGGAATGGGGTGGGACATGGGCAACGTGGGGAGCACAGGGCGCCGTGGGGTAGGGGGAGGGCCCAGGGGGGCGGCACGGGGCAGGGGGAGGGGGAGTAGGGGGAGGCGCGAGGGAGAGGAGGGGGCGGCCCAGGAAGTACGGGGCAGCATGGGGTAGGGGGAGGGCCCAGGGGGCGGCACGGGGCAGGTGGAGGGGGAGCATTGGGAGACTCGGGGGAGGGGAGCAGGGGGAGGCGAGGGGGCGGCCCAAGGGAGCACAGGGTGGCGTAGGGGGAGCAGGGGGCAACGTGGGACAGGGGGGAGCAGGGGGCGACGCGGGGAGCATGGGACATCTCAGTGGAGCACGGGGAGGCATGAGAGAGGGGAGGGGCGGCTCAGGAAGCACGGGGCGGCACGGGGTTGGGGGAGAGCCCAGGGGGCGACACGGGGAAGGTAGAGGGGGAGCATTGGGCAGCGTGGAGAGGGGAGCAGTAGGCGACGTGGGGGCGGGGAGAGGGTGGCTTAAGGGGGTACAGGGCGGCGCGGGTCAGGGGGAGGGAAAGCAGGGGGCGGCGCGGGGCAGGGGGAGGGGGAGCAGGAGGAAACGCGGGAAGCACGGGGCAGCCTAGGGGAGCACGGGGCGACGCGGGGGAGATGAGGGGCGGTCCAGGGGAGCACGGGGCGGTGCGGGGAGCATGGGGCGGCACAGGGTAGGGGGAGGGGGAGGCCCATGAGGAGGAAGAGGTTGGGGGAAAGGAGAAAGAAGAATAGGATAAGGAAGATGGTGTCAATTGACCATTTAATCCTTTTTTAAAAAATTAATTCCGCTTATGTCCTCAAAGTTAACGTCCGTTTGCACTGTGGATGGATGGTCACTAACACGAGGGGCACAAGTGATAGATTAGCAAGAAGTAAGTGGCACAACTGATATTACCAAAAAGATAGGGGCATAACTGAAATTGCGATATCTTGGAGGGGCACAAGTGATAAAAAACCCTTTATTTTATACCCATAAAAAATAATAAAAATAAAATAAAAATTATTTTAGACTCGTAAAAATAGGTTGCAAATAAATAAAATAAAAAATGGGGATATTTGTGAAAAAATAATAAAATAAAAATAATTGTACAAAATACAAGAATGTATTATACTTGTATATAATACATTATATTGTATTAAGATTAATTTATTTTTCATAAAAATAATTAAAAATTACATAAAAATAGTTTGAAAATAAAGACATTTTCTATTTTATACAATTTTTATTTTAAAGTTATTTACTATTTTTATCAAAATTATAAATATTATGTATATTCCAATTTTCTGATTGGTCCAGCAGGGACCGTTGACCCTGATCAATTGGTCCCCCTGGACCTCCTCTGTTTATCGGATCAGATTCCGCCCGATTTCTCCATTTTCTCTAGACTTGATCCGAGCTCCTTTTCATCCACCATTAGGCTCCGGATTGAAAGCGTGTATCCCTAAACCTCACCCAATCCTTCTTTACTTGATCTACGCCTCAATTCGCGAGCATTATTCTGATCTTCTCGGACCCCCACACCTATATATCATGCATGCCCTCCTTCCTTTTCATTCACCTTTGGCTCTGCCACCTTCTCCTGAGCACTACCTCCTTTCCTAGAGTGACATCAATGAGAGGAAGGGCTAGTGTCTTGTCTTGATCGTAGAAACCATAGGTTCAACGAGGTCTGGACCTCAGCTCCACCGTAAGGGGCTTTAGCCTACGGAAGCACAGTCCATCGAGGCCACAACCACCACAGACTCCTTTCTGCACTCCCAGGCGACCTCACTCCACCTTCAGGTACTATTCTCGCCGCATATCCTCCATTTCATCCACTCGTTCACCGGAGAACAGAGTTGCTCTGACCATCAGCCATTCACCTCGTTTCTCTACAACTCCGCGACTTTTCACCTTACTCTGATGTCCCTGCGCTTCTACTTTCGCTCCACAACCCATCACGAAACTCCAAATCTGTGTTTGGAGCCTCCTCACTTAGGTCAAATCCCCCACTCGTCGGAGGCCTACCCATTCAGTGACCCCCCTGGTTTGTGGCTTGTTTTGCATTCCAACCTATGTTTGGACCACATTTCGAGCAAGACCCTTCTTCCTGCAGGGGTTGAATGCAAAAAGACCTCATCTGGAGGTCTTGGATGTGCGAGAAAGGTCCCAAGTCAGCTGTGGCTCGCTTGGCCATGCCCCTCGGTCCTATCCCCTTCTGAACCCATCAGAAGTTGCGGAGCATCGACGTCGATGTTTCCCCCTTTACAACAGCTTCCGAGGATGTGCCTACCGCACGTATTGGCCGATTGCAACTCATCGAAGGCGAGTTCTTCCCAGGTTCTTATAGGTCACGTCCCAATCGTTGGATTAGGGTCTCCCCTAGTTTTAGTCCACGCTATCCATCTACAGGGAGCCTTCAATCGTTATATCCATCTGAGAATCTCAATAGATCCTTTCATCGTCAAAGCGGTATCCTCACGTGTCAGCCGTCCCATCATAAGTGGAGCGTCTTTGACCGTTGGATCGTGCCCAATAAGGGGTAACTTGTCCTTAGGACCCTCTTTGTTTTGATTTTATAATCTAATCCTATAAAAATTTGTCTTAGTTTAAAATAGTTTGGATATTTTGCATAAGGACCCTTGTTATTCTAGGTATTTGCATTTTAGTCCTGTCTGAGTAGACTCACGTGCCGTCTCATGTGGGATTGTGGTATTTTTGCAATAACTTCCCTGGACTATATTCTTACTATACATTGAATGGAATATTCTGATATTCGCATTTATGCCCATGTTCATCTATTCTCTGGTGATTTTGCATGTTCGACCCTAAGTTTTTTATGCATGTTATCTATTGGTCAAGAACTTTATGATTAATTACAAGTAGGTCCTTGTGTACTGTATCTCTTATTTTTAATCAAATAATTTTTAAGTCAACTCTAAAAATGCCACAAAAAATACAGTTAGCTCATGCTAACGTGTAATATTTATGGTAATATTTATGACTTGATTTAATTTTATTTGATATTTTCTAAAAATAAAAAACCCCTAAAAAGGGTCCTATTTATTTTATAAAATACAAAAAATATAAAAATTCTGTAAAATTTTTTGTGTATTTGTTTTGGTTTTTTTCATTCCAGTGCCTTTTTTGTTATGTTATCTTTTATAAATACTTTAAATATCACAAAAGACTAAAATCTTATAAAAAAATCATATAAAATTCTAAAACAATAAAAAAAATAAGATTTCAGTTGTTGTAGGTCTTTTTATTTACTTTTTTCATAAAAATCATAACCAAGATGTTTAGGGACTTTTAATATTTTAAATTTACCTTTCGGTCCTGGCCGTACTTGTTCTCCTATTTTATTTTTCTTTTAATTTTTTAAAATCATATAAAAATAAAAATAATACCGTAAAATCACCAAAAACATATGCACATTTAAAAAATATAAAAACATTTTTATTTCCTATTTTTTAGTGTTTTTGTCTTAATAGAAAGTGTTGAAACTTATTTTTCCCTTGTTCTTTTAATTTGTTCTCTAATTAAAAAAATATAAAAAATCACAAAATTAAAAACACAAAAAATATATATATTTTCTGATCTGATTACTGACTACTTCGTAGGTTTTACTTGTTCTCCTTGTGTTCGACCCTGGTCACTATTTCAGGTTAAATAAATAGTGGAGACCGCTACATTGATTTTTGTGCTTGCTTATCTTGCTTATGTGGTCTTCATTTTCTTGTCGAGTCCGATTGGGTGATTGAGGTCACACCAACCTTTGATATTACTTAACCTCGATCGATCAGTCGCTCATCAGAACACCTTCGCGATCTAACGATGGAGATTAGATCTCATGGTTGATATCTACGGTGAAGAAGTGGCTCAATCGGACGACATCTGGGAATTCTGTGCAACATTCCCGATCCGACGGTAGGAAGGTGAGGATAAAGAACAGGGAAGAATGTCGGTCGAGGAGAGCTTCATCTACTCTAATATCCCACCTCCATCATGCAGTGAGACTCTAAGGAGGCCCAATCGCTTCCTGTTGATGTCGTCTATCGTCTGGAAGCATCCAAAATCGTCGGTGTTCACCGATGTACTTGTACGGGGCCAGCAGAGCAGTATATCTCCATGAGCCTCCGACGAAGTCCATAATTGCCTCTAGACATATCCTTTACTCTATGTACCTGCAAAAGATTATTAGAGATTCAAGGGTAAAATGCCTCGACCCCACAGTTGGGTGAATGAGGGCGTTGGGGGTCGGATGGAGATGCTCCGGCGGGAATGGCGGAGGTGGAGCATGTAGTTCTTGATCCAGGGGGAGCGAGAGGATCTGGAGGGGGTGAGGTGTATCAGAAGCGAAGGAAGTGAGATGAGGGTGGTAGCGTGGTCGGAGAATGCTTGGAAACAAGGGAAATGGTTCGCCGGAGCTGGGTTCCAACGAACTACGATATGGGATTTTAACGCTAAATGACTTAATTAAAACACCAAAAAAATGACAAAACTTAACCTAATAACTAACCTAAGAGAGAAAAATACCTCCACCAGCCTGGACCAGGGAGATGAACCTCGACGGCAGAGGACATCCGCAGATGGCGGGCATGGCTCCTCTCTTTTTCCGCATTGCGAAGAATGGTGATGCACCTCTTGTCATGAGGACTAGACCTAGATGTCCTCTGAGGGGTCTAAACGGGGAAGAATCAAGCCAAAGAATGAAAAGGGGCCATGGAGGGGTATTTACAAGTCGACTAAGGGGCGAGGTTCGAGGTTGTGTACATAACAAATGAAGGTGATTTTGGGAGATCTTTTCACCCAGCGTTGATTGTGAATCATCGGAGATCATATCTCATGAAGAGTCTAATCTCTCTCGTGAAACGCTCATTGCATGAAAAAATCAAGAAAGAGGGATCCCTGTGATCTGTCAGATTGGGCAGGGGTCAAGTACTGGTAGTTGACCTGTGGTCAACACGCCAGGCCTCTTGGTTGGACCATGTGGATAAAAAAACAACCCAAAAATAATTAAATATTCAATAATAAATATAAAATGATTTTATTAATTTTGAGTTATAAAATAATTTTTATGATTTTTTGAATTATTTTACTATGATTTTAATTATTTTTTAGAGTTTTGTAATTACCATTTACTTTTTAGGGGTCCATTATAGGTATATTCAACTATATATTTATGTCTTTTATTTTCTATTTTTGATTTTATTATATTATTTTATTAGTTTATATATTATAACTTATTTTTATATACATAAATATATTTTTTATTATATAATATATACACTTAAATAATTAGGTGTATTTATTATATAAGTAAAGTTATAGGTATTTTACCTATGTATTTTCTATACATATTTTATTTTGATGATTTCTTTAGTGTTTTATTCATGTTTTAATATGTACATATATTATAAATAATATTTACAAAATTACAAAGTTATATAACTATAAAAATAATGAATAATAAATAATTTAATCTGTATAACTATACAATAGGGGTCCAAAACCTAAGTTTCACGCCTTCAATCTGAAAAATATGAAACCACCTTCACGAAATAGCTTACTAAGTTATATACAATTATAGGTGATTTTGATATATTGTGAGTATTTATTTGAGAGATATGGGTATGGGAAGTTGGGATTTTGGAATCTTATTAAGACTTTAACTTATACAACGTGTATTATTTTTGTATGAAATCAATTTTTTATTTTTTTATATTTTATTATCTACAACTTTAATGCTCAAAGTTTCTTTATTTGAGGTATACAAAGTAGAACCTAAAATAGGTCCTAAAAATGAATAAAAAATGAATAAAATAAATAGGAATTTTATTGTATTGTCGTCCCTTATCTCCCCCTAATTTATTCCTTGTCAACCTAGTCATCGAGATGCCCAAGTCTCGGGGTTTTGGGTCATAAAATATTTTCAATATTTTATTCTATTTCTTTTCTTTTCTTTATTCAATAATTTTGGCATTAAAACCTGTATTTTATACACTATTTACACAATGATGCATGAATGCTAAAATGCCTAAATTAGTGGTATTTACATGCATTACTAGGGTTTTTAAGGCAAAAATGATAGAATAAAGATGATGAAATGAAGATTCACCATCCCCTTATACTTGCCTTTGCTAGTCCCTAGCAAACACTTATGCAATAAGTGCATAAGAAGGGAAACAAAGAAAAGAAAAAGAAAGAAATTGGATTTAATTTAATTATCAAACTTTGTCTTTACAAAATCAATGTTTGGAGCTTTAGTCGGACCTTTGGTATTTTAGTGCTGACAGAACCCTAAAGGGAACCAGATTTGAAATCCAACAACCTTCGAGAATCCCAAAACTCTGCTCAAGTCTCCTCAATAGCCAGGTCAGAATACTTCAACTCATACGCAAACACTTATGACTATGAATCTGACTCATACAGTGCATGTGATAGTGGTCCTCCCCAACTAAAATAATAAAGAGCCTGACTTCTCCAGCATGACAACCCGGTGATTCCCTAATCAAGTAACTCCTTCCTCAAGGAGTGGGGTATTCCCTTCTATGTTCAAGTGATAACCAGCTCAAGAGTTGGGGGTAAAGAGAAGAATGGATGGTAGCCAGTGTAGCTACCTATCCTAGGATGTAAGACCAGTGTAGTCAAGTCATCCAACTGCAGACTCACATAGTTTGACTTTGAAGCTCAAGCTTGCTTATTGACTATACAAATATATACATTCCTACATGCATTTTATTTTCAACCAGGTCTGTCCACTTTTTGGAGTTTTTTTTTTGAAATACTTTATACAATGGCATTTACAGAAGGAATTTTTACTCTTGAGTTAGTAGACTATCCCTCTTTTGAAGTATTATTGCAACCTGCACTCTCCTGTCTTCATAATTCATCATTACTAGATGGGTTGGGGTGCACTTCCCTCCCTAGAGGAGGACAAATGTTTCCACTTGTGTGTGTCTCATATTGGAAAATCCAATCCCCACAACACTTCAATTGGGTTGTGCCAAGTGAAAGGTGCAAGTTTCCAAGTTAGGTCATTATCAATAAGAGCCATGTGTATGCTCTGAAATACTCTACTTAGGCAGTCAAGAATGCATTGAACCAAGTCTCATGATCCTCAATGAATTAAGTCAACTAGGCCTGAAGTAACTCAATTCCATCTCCAATAATGTTCATGTTATTAGGTAGATTCAAGGTCCAACCAAGCTCCAATCTTCAGATTTACTAATACTTGTTCAATTATCAAACTCCATCTGAAAAAATGCTAATGCTATGCAGAAAATGTTTTTCTGGTGCAAACCTCGAAGTTTTGAACTTTTTATGGATTTTTGAAAAGGATGATGTATATGCATTTTTTGTGTTTTTCAAAAAGTTTTGTTTTTAATGTTTTTAGTATTTTAGTTTTGTCAATGTTTTTGGATTTTTAATTTTGCAAATGTTTTTGTGATTTTTGAAAACAAAAGATTTTAGTTAGAAACTAGGTACAAATATTTACACCGGAATGCTTTTTACATTTACAAGAATTAGGTTTTAAGAATTTACAGCTGTAAGTGATCACTTATATAGATATATAATAAAGAATTTCGGTGTCATGTATATATTCCTCAAATTTATTTGAAAAAGGTTTTGCAACCATTTTTTTTTGAAAACTATAATCCAAAATAATTTTGACAAACAATTTTTAAAAATATGTACCCACATTTGCAAATCATTTCACAAAGGTTTTTCAAACAATATATATAGATTTTTAAATATTTTTGCAACCATTTTCCAAATATTTGCAAATAGTTTTCATTCATTTTTATTTCACACAAAGAAAATAAATTTGATAAACAAAATATTTTTACAAATGTTGAAAATATTTAACAAAATGGTTTTTAAATGGTTTTTAAATGATAGTTTCAAACTATTTTTTCAAACATTTTGCAAAAAACATTTTCACTTTATTTATTGATCATTAGAAAGAAAAAGAATTTGAGGAATAATCAACATCTTTTATTAAGTGATTGAATGAATTTAATAGGATAATTATCCATAATTATTAACAAAAAATACGAAAGTATGAGTTATAACAAAAGAATATAGGGATTGTATACGACCCCCTATACTTAGCTTGAGCTATGACTCCATAGATCAGAAAGAAGTAGAGAAGACAGAACTCGTACTGAGTATAGAAAAGTCTAAAGAATAGATGGATAAGGAACAAACAAATGAATGAGAAGTCGACCCTCTCCCTATACTTAAGATCAAATAATCCTAAGTATAGCAGATTGAACACAAAGCAGTGAGGTTCTAGGGTGGAAATGAACATATTGTACTCAGATTGTCTCCCCCTATATATAGAGTAAGATATCCCTAAGTATAGACAAGAAGAGGAGACAGTGGAGAGGACCAAAGAATAAAAAAATCAGAGTGTACACCCCCTATACCTAGGACAATGTACATACTAAGTATATAAGACTGTCAAAAAGGGGTGATACATTTTTCGGTAGAAAAAGAAAAAGAAGAAAAGAAAAAATATGAAAAGAAGAAAAGATATGTGAAGATGGAAGAAGATAGAAAAGTATATCGAAGAGAATATACACATTACTCCACCTATACTCAAGGCAACAGAGGCCCTAAGTATAGGCAACAATAGGAGTATTGAAACATAATGATGAAGGAACACTCAGCTCATCCACCCCCATACTTAGGAGAAGTACGTCCTAAGCAAGGCACACATGAGAATGGGGTGAATGAGCGAAATGGTAGATGGATTGAGGTAAAATAAAGTGAATATACAATAGAGGTGGATGTATAAAGGATAAAGAAGGTTGAAAGTGAACCTTCTTTGGAGACCGTTGAGAATGTATCTGACAAGATGGAGGCTGATATCAGAGTCCACAGTGGATGGAATCCGATCAAGATCAACCTAGTGAAGATCCTCAACAGTCGCATAGTGAGAAGGCATAGATGGGTAAGTGAAAGTAGTGTGGCTAGGTTTGACCTTAGGTGTCTCGTTGATATCGAAGTGAAATGGGATGAACTCATCATCGGGAGAAGTAGAGTCAAGGTTGTCCTGTGAGGTCTCATCTAGGTCAAAACCAAAAGGAACGAATTCATCATTGGAAGTAGTAGAATCATGTTCATCCTCAAGAGTCTCAAACCGGATCATCATGCTCATTAAAAGGCCTGAATTCCTGAATAAAAGCAACGAGATCACATTCGACCTTAGTCTCATCAATCTCTACTCTCCACTCAATAGTATGGAACGTACAGATGTCATCAACGCATCGCCAATCACATGAAGATGAAACACCAAGGTCTATGCTTTCTGAGTCTTCATCCTTGGAGAGGAATTCATGGGTCTCATCATCGGTCATAAAGAAAGTATCTCTGATATTATGTGAAGGCGAGACTTGACTTTTGCAGTTGGTGATCATGTATTCTTTCAAATTGCGCCTCCTTAAGAACTTTGAGAGTCAATCCCTTAGTTAGCGGTTTGGCAAGAAGGGGAAGCTAGGTTCGTCATATGTGGGACCATTTGAGATCTTAGAGAGGATTGGCAAAGTCTCTTATCGGGTTGCACTTCCACCCCAGTACGAACATTATATAGATCATAGGCCTCGAGGTCGACTAGCAAAGGTACGTCTCGTGGGATGAGGGTCTCTGGTCGGTGGTAGGTGTGGTGATCAATACATTGCTCCTAACATCAGAACGGAAGTGAATCTCTCCAGATCCATAGTCAATAATGACACATATAGAGGTGAGAAAGGGTTGTCTTAGGATGATTGGAGGACGCTCCACAGGGATGGAGGTCTCCAAGGGCAATACAACAAAATCTATAGTGAAGCTCATGCCCTGAATCAAAATAACGATGTTTTCAAGGATACCCTTCAGCCTCTCAATAGATCCATCAGCAAGTTGAGCAATTATCCTAATTTTCTTAAGAGGCCCAATATGAATAGACTGTACCAACGAGAAGGGTATTATATTAATCTTTGCATCGTCGTCAAGGAGAGTGTTGTCACATAAATGGTCAGAGATGGTGCAACTCACAAGAGGTGTGACAGTGATCCTCTTATTAGGTAAAGGACAGTGTTTGATGGCGTGGGTTGTGGCCATTGTCAAGATATGATGCTCAGATATGCTGCTCTGCTTTCTCTTCTTATGATGAGGAGCAGATAATTGGTTCATGGCCGAACAAAGTGGGGCATCAATGATCTCATGAATAGCAGCCACCACTTCGGGTTCAGTAAAAATTTCTTCAATTTTTGGATCTCCTCCATACAAGGGAGGAGATCAGCATCATCATCTACATGAGGAATGCCAAGAGAAGTCTATACAGTGGCATCCTCGGGGTCAAGGGTGGGACAATATGTGAGTGTTTGTGTGGTCAAAGGGTCTGGCAAGTGGTACCTATCCTCACAGTATAGATTAACCAAGTGTCTCCTGAACTCTCTTTGGATTTTTAATTTTTTCTCATTTTTTGTATTTTTCGTGATTGCAAGCTCTCATGGAAATCCTCAAATGAGTCCATATCATAAAATGGTGGAGAATCATGGTCTCTCTTATTTATACTAGTGAGGTCGTCAATCCTCTGTCTCATATTCTCCATTATCTAGGTGAAGTGCTCAATGGTGGACTCCATGAATGATGACTCCAATAGATGAGTCTCGAGTGGATGTGAAGGGAAATGTGAAGGTGGTGGTGTTAGACTTGTGAGCCCAGGGCGAACCATTCTTACAATAAATGTTATTGTAATATTTAAGTTTATCAATAAAAGTTATTGATGTTTCACTCCCTTTATGAAATTATATGAATGAATGCACTATAAGGTCCCTCTGTACAATTAGGGTTATGTACATTGGCCAGCTTGATGATCATATAGCTGTTGATTCATTAAATGAATCATAGAGGCTGGTGTTTGGATGAATATCTAAAGAGTTAGATAGAGGACTCATCAAGCACCGTCAAATGATTGTCAAGTGGAGATCTCCAGCCTGAGTAGGAGATGGCAATCCTTTCTCACATAGGCTAATATCTGACCGACCTCTTGATGCAGGTCCTCTGCATGGGAATAATGATTCGGAGGTGTCAGATTAGTTAGGTCAATGGGTTGACCCAACGAGATCGAGATAACTTAAGTCCTATGTTGAATGCTGTCACAACATAGGCATGCATCCTCTGACCGGAGACAGATATATTGCTATATATCTAAGTATGTACATTTGGCAGACCAATAGGTTGATGACCTAACCAAGGTCTATACACCGGCGAGCTGGTGTGCATATAAGGGTATATGAGCAATATGATCTCTCAAAGGGATCATACAGGTTCACTTGTGAACCGGAAGACATGAGCTCACTCATGAGGTATTGGGACCGATCAAATTCCATGCATGGTCGTCATGCTTTGGAAGCATGACATGAATTTGAAGGTATGATATATGCTTTGGGAAAGCATATGATCGATACCAAATCCCAATGACCAAGATTGAGAAACTTAATGATTAAACCCTGAAGAAGACAGTATAAAATGATCTTGATCTTCGGGTTGATCATGGGTCTTCCAGTATGCAGGATGTACAGGTATTGGGAATACCTGAAGGGTGATGTGATCATAAACGATTGTATATCCATGACGCTTCCATTCCGAGGGAGTGATGAAACAGGTCTGGATTTTAGTGACTCCTTTCAGTAGAGAAGCAATCCGATCTTAGTCCAAGTATTGGACATTGATCTGAATGGGATTCAGATTCAATGAGAAGATTGGATTTGCGGCCTTGATTTAATCAAGCATCTTTGAGAGGTCCGTAAGATCTGGATTTGAGATGAGATCTCAACATCCAAGTCACTATACGTGGAATAATACAATCGCCCTGTCCTTATCTCCAAGTATCTGCGGAGAAAGCACATTATTCTTGAAAGGGTTCAAGAATAATTCTTTTGATAAAATATCCAAGCAAGGACTTGATGATTAAATGTGATTTAATTATCAAGCTTAAATATGAATATGATTCATATTGTGAAAATGATTATCTAAGATAATTAAATGAGATTTAATTATCAAAGATTAAGAGAATGTGGATAACACTATCCATGATATATGTATGTCATAAATATGATTTATAAATATACATATATAAGAGAGAGAATTTATGTAAATAGCATTTGTTAATTAATAATGTGAATTGGATTCACATTTGTTAATTAATTGGAAATGCAATTTACTAACTAGTTTGGGTTGTGAATATGATTCACACAATATTCAATGGCAAGATTGAAATATTCACAAAATTAATTTGGAATTAATTTGGTGAATATTTATTGGGATTAATTAATGAATAATATGATAAATAAAATAGAGAATAACCACCTCCATGGGTGGCGTCACCCATGAATTGTTCATGGGTGACGCCCCCCCTTTTTAGGAGGGTGGTTAACTCCATCTCATTTATCATGTTATCTCTTGATTAATTAATTTTAAATTGTTGTTATTGAACAACAAATCCTAGCCATTGATTTATCATGGACCAAGCATAGCCCTTGGATCCATGTGTCCCATGGATTGAGATCCATTGGATCCTAAACTAGTATAAAAGGAGGGCTAGGGTAGCCTCTCCAAGGTACATCATCTAGAGTTGTAGAAGACTACTACTCTCTCTCTCTCTCTCTAATTATCGTGTGGTCTCTCTCTTAATATCCAAGTGGCCGTCCACTTTGCATATTGAAGAGGAGAGCATCTTGCTTCGCCTTCGTCGCTTGGATCTTCGTCAAAGGATTACGGGAAGGACGCGACTCATCATCGTGCCCGCAAGCGCATTCTCCGTGGGTCGGACTTAAGATAGGAGGATCTCTACTTTGGGATCTCGCGATCACAACCACGCTTCAAGAGGTAATCCTTGTACTTTGTGGTTTGATGAAACGATCCGAGAAGTGTTCTCGTGATCATGTGGTTTCATCTTTGTATTTAAAATTTTAATTTCCGCTGCATCTAGCATCTAGTACGACTAGTTGCTCCGATTGCATACGATGCGATCGACACGCTTCCGTGATGCGCTTAAGGATTTACAATATCCTTCAAGTGGTATCAGAGCCAGGTTGAATAAGGTTTTGGATGTGATCCATGAACCTTAGACGATTTGGTTCTTGAAAGGGTTGCGAAATTCTTACTGCATTTCAATTTTCGCACCTCTGTCTAATTGAATTTTTCCGTACTGTTTAAAATGTTTAAACACGAAATTTTCAATTGGATTTTGTTCCCCATTAAACAAGGAAACCATAGGATTTGAGTTTACTAAATTTGGACTTTATTTGCTCAAGATATGGCTTTTTGAATATGACTATATTCACTGTTGCGGGAACTGCGGATTTGAACGTAATTAATGAGATGATTACGGTTTTAATCCACCTTGAAATGCGTGAATTATCACTTGGGTTCTCTAATAAATCAAATAGGCAATCTTTGAAAACTGAGTTTGCATTTTTTGGATTTAAATTGATCAAGATAAGTTAATTTTAGTGATTGGGGGTCACTGCTGGAAATTAACAATTTTGATCTTGAACCTTGTGATATGTCATTCAATTATCATGATGAAAATTAATTGTTAATTTTCTGGAATAATTAGTGATAAATATTTGTGAAATATTTAAAGAAATAATTATTTCATTGAATGACACTTGCCTAAACTACAATGATGAGATATTAGATCTTGATCATTGTTTCATCAACAAACATTGCTTTCATGAAAACAATAGTTTATCCTACAATAGTTGTAGGACAACTTTTACATGAAAAACCCTTTCTTTTGCTTGAATAGGATTGGGGATTTGTCTAGCAAATCTCCTTATAATCAAAAATGTTTTGATTTGTACTATATGGTATAACTTTCGGTTGAAAAACCGATGAACATCTCAAAGTACATGATGGTCTATCTGGTATTATCCTTTCCCGAGGCGGATGTGGTGCCTAGTCGGAGAGCATTGGGGTTGCGGGTTGCAACGTATGTGGTCCGTCCCACTCTCGTCGGTACTGGCCATGACAGCGGGTAGGGATTGTATAATACCGGAGACAGACAATATGTATTCTAATTATTAAAATTCGAATAATACGTATTTTGAGATTATACCTACTATTCAAGTAAAAGACGTGTTTGTTGATGATTGGGCTAAATGATTAATTTAATATGATTAAATTAATCATACCTAATAAACACACTATTTTGAATAGATGTGTATTTCCCTTGGAAGAATTAATTATGTGAATGTGATTCACAATAATTAATTATAAAATTTGAATATGAGGTGGAGGATCACATAAGTGACATCCATGGTCTCCCGTCAAGGCAAAGGATTTCGTCGCCAGTTGTTGTGTATGGGAGACGCCTGTCCGAAGTGACAGATCCTGTGCATGATTTAATTGGATCGGGTTCTTTGCTTCTCGAAAGAGTAAGGCCGTATACGTAGTGACCCCAATATCGGGTCCTCATATTATTGGGGCGATATTGGATTGCGTATAGCGAGTATTAAGCCTGTTGACGGTTGGTTCAATTAACAACGGGTCAACATCATCTTAGGGGTGGTGGGCCCGGGTGTTAAAGACCGAATTGGGAAATGCAAGTTGGACTTGCAAGGCGGAATGTGTTCCCGCTTCTCTTATTTGAGTCACAGGTTCTCATATTATTGGGATGTGATAAGGATAGAGAGGAGATCCCAGATCTTGCTTGAGATATAGCGGTAAGTATATCTCTTACTTTGAAAGAAAAATAAGGGAATAATCTTTCAAAGTCGACATGGCAGGACAAATTTGATTTAAAATGCCTTAATCAAATTATTCTTAAAATGAAAATATAATTATTCTAATATAGTGCATTCTTAATTTCAGAAAATGAAGTCCATGAACCCACTTAGCAGGCTTCTAGAGGTCAACCAGTTGACCGGACCAAATTATTCGGATTGGATCCAAAATTTGGATCTTGTTCTCTCTGCAGAGCGCATCTCCTACGTGCTTAGCAAGGACAAGATAGCAGACCCTGTGACTGATGAAGATAAATCATATAATGATAAATATGATGAAGATAATAATCTGGCAAGATGTTACATCCTTGGGTCATTGTCCAATGTGCTTCAGAAGCAACATGTGGAAATGAACCATTGCCAAGAGATTATGCAGAGTCTGAAAGAAATGTTCGGTGACATAAACCGCACACAGCGTTATAATGTGATGAAAGAGCTTATTCGCTGCAAGATGCAGGAAGGAACCTCTGTCAGAGAACATGTACTCAAAATGTTTGGGTACCTCTTTGAGCTGAAAACCCTGGGAGCCTACTTGGATTCTGAAATGCAAGCTGATTTCATTCTCCTTTCGCTCCCTAAGTCTTTCAACAACTTTGTTGTGTCTTACCACATGAACAAAGGTGATTTTACAAACGCTGGGTTGTTAGCTGCATTGAAGTCTGCAGAAGACGTCTTGAAGAAGGACGGCCCCTCTGCTAGTGCAATGGTTGCACAGGTGAGAGGAAAGCGTGGGCGGAAGCAAGGTTCTCAGAAGGGCCCTGCCTCGAAGAGAAAGAAGAAGAATCAAGGAGTTGGTTCATCTTCTAGTGCTTCCACACTGATGACATCGAAAAAGACCGATGTCTGTCACCACTGCAAGAAGCCGGGGCATTGGCGGCGTAACTGCCCGGATTACCTGAAGTCTACCGACAAAGGTAAAGCCCCAGCAGGTATGAAATCTACTTTCATCATTGAAACCAGCTTTCTCGTTGGACAAGAAGGAAGTTGGGTTATAGATTCTGGTGCTTCTGTTCATATATGCAATTCATTGCATTTGTTTCAGGAAACTAGGAATCTGGAGCATGGGGAGATAGTTATCCAGATGGGATCTGATGCAAGTGTTGCAGCAGTCGCCATCGGGACATGCAGACTGTCGTTATCTAGTGGTCGAGTCCTAGTACTTAAAGAGTGTCTTTATGTACCTGAGGTCAGGAGGAACTTGATATCTGTGTCTAAGCTTGTTAGACATGGGTACTCTTTCCTGTTCTGTAATAAATTAGTTATTAATAAATATGATAAATTTGTTGCGGAAGGTGTTCTGACTTCTAGTGGACTCTATGAATTGTGCATTGATGAATGTGTCATAAATGTCACTACCACTAATAATAAAAACCCCAAGAGATCCAGGGAGAATGGAAATCATTCGAATATGATTTGGCATCAAAGGCTTGGTCATTTATCTGTTGATAGGATCAATAGATTGATAAAGGATGGACCTTTAGATTTTCTACAGGTTCAAACTTTACCTACCTGTGAACATTGTATTCGAGGTAAAATGACCAGGATGCCTTTCCGTAACAAGGTTACGAGATGCGAGGGTATTCTCGACCTAATACATACTGATGTATGTGGTCCCTTCAATACCCCGACTAGAAATGGATATCGATATTATTTGACGTTTATCGATGACCATTCGCGATACGGGTTTATCTTCCTGCTACGTCATAAATCTGAAACCTTTGAAAAGTTCAAAGAGTTTAAGGCTTTGGTTGAGAACCAAGCTGACAGGAAGATTAAACGGATTCGATCTGACCGAGGTGGTGAGTACCTCTCAGATGAATTCAAGGAATACCTTAAAGAGAGTGGAATTGTCTCCAATCTCACTCCTCCTGGAACTCCCCAACTTAATGGTGTTGCTGAAAGACGCAACAGGACCATCATGGACATGGTCCGTTCAATGATGAGTAAAGCACATTTACCTCTTAGTTTCTGGGGATATGCAGTAGAGACTGCAATATATATCCTAAACAAGATTCCTAGCAAGTCTATACCAAAGACTCCTCACGAGCTCTGGTATGGAACCAAACCCAGTGTCAATCACTTGAGGGTTTGGGGATGCTTGGTTCATGCGAAGAACGTGGACGCAAGTAAGCTAGAATCTCGCACTCGTGAGTGCTACTTCATTGGGTATGTTAAAGATGGTATTGGATACCAACTTTATGACCCTGAGACCCAAAAGGTTTTTGTCTCTAGGGATGTGAAATTTCTGGAGGATGATTTCCTTAAAGGTCAAGACAAGAATGAAGTAGAAGAGCTCATTGAATCCCCTGAGGATTCTGAGATTCCTAAACCAGAAACTGAAGAGATAAATGAAGATGAAACACCCATACCTCTTCGAAGGAGTTCGAGGGTGGTTGCACCACCTGAAAGGTATGGATTCCATGTGTCAAGAGAGACTGACAATGATCCTTCTTCATATGATGAAGCACTTGCGGATCATGACATGGATAGATGGATGCTAGCAATGAAGTCAGAGATTGACTCCATGCATAAGAATGGTGTATGGACCCTAGAGGATCCACCTAGAGGGGTAAAACCCATTGGGTGTAAATGGATCTTCAAGAGAAAGAGGGGACCTGATGGGAAAGTAGAGACTTTCAAGGCACGGCTCGTGGCCAAGGGCTACACACAGAGAGAAGGCATCGACTACGATGAGACATTCTCTCCTGTGGCCATGCTTAAGTCCATCAGGACACTGCTGGCTATAGCTGCATCTCTTGACTACGACATCTAGCAGATGGACGTCAAGACGGCTTTCCTCAATGGATACCTCGAGGAGGATATCTATATGGAGCAGCCCCAGGGTTTCATAGCTGAGGACGGTAAAATATGCAAGCTGAAGAAATCCATCTATGGGCTCAAACAAGCTTCTCGTAGTTGGAACATCAGATTTGACGAAACCATAAAGAGTTATGATTTTGTGCAAAACCCTGATGAACCTTGTGTGTACAAGAAGCTTAGTGGGAGCGCCATTGTGTTCATCGTGCTTTATGTAGATGATATCCTTATCATTGGGAATGATACAGGAATGATGACCAGTGTGAAGATTTGGCTATCCCATACCTTCGAGATGAAAGATCTTGGAGAAGCCTCTTACATCTTAGGCCTGAAGTTGTTCAGAAACCGAGAAAAGAGAATATTGGGATTATCACAACATGGATACATCAAGAAGATTCTTGAACGATTCCGTATGGATAGTTCGAAGAAAGGATTCCTCCCCTTAGGACATGGTATCCATCTGTCCAAAGGGATGGCTCCTCAAAGTGTTGAGGAAAGAAGGCCATGGCTGGATGCCCTTATGCATCAGCCGTAGGAAGCTTGATGTATGCCATGATGTGTACTAGGCCAGACATCTGCCATGCAGTGGGAGTGGTAAGTCGTTACCAATCCTGCTATGGAGAAAAACACTGGAATGCAGTAAAGAACATATTCAAATATCTAAGACGGACGCAAGATTACATCTTGGTCTATGGGGATGGTGATCTCCAAGTCTTGGGATATACAGATTCAGACTTCCAGTCAGATATTGATGATCGAAAGTCGACATCAGGGTTTGTATTCCTGTTGAACGGTGGTGTTGTGAGCTGGAGAAGCAAGAAGCAGGACACTACGGCGGATTCAACAACAGAAGCCGAATACATTGCCGCATCGGATGCTGCAAAGGAGGCGGTGTGGTTGCGCAAGTTCATCTTGGAACTTGGCGTAGTTTCCTCTGATACTCCCATCCCGTTACTCTGCGATAACACTGGAGCCATTGCCC
Organism: Ottelia alismoides; assembly: GCA_037367405.1. NCBI lineage: Eukaryota > Viridiplantae > Streptophyta > Magnoliopsida > Alismatales > Hydrocharitaceae > Ottelia > Ottelia alismoides. Next base: position 38,234 of record JAZKJV010008277.1, on the reverse strand, counting down.
AAGCAAAGGAACCCAGGTGCCATCAGAAGAGCAAGCACGTGGAAAGGAAATACCACATCATTCGGGAGATTCAAAAGCGTGGTGATATCATCATCACCAAGGTGGCCTCTGCCGACAACATTGCTGATCCTCTTACCAAACCTCTGACACAGAAGGTTTTTGACCAGCATGTAATGAGTATGGGTTTACGGATTGTACCTGAATGGTTCTAAGGGCTAGTGGGAGATTGTTAGACTTGCGAGCCCTGGGCGAACCATTCTTACAATAAATGTTATTGTAATATTTAAGTTTATCAATAAAAGTTATTGATGTTTCACTCCCTTTCTGAAATTATATGAATGAATGCACTATAAGGTCACTCTGTACAATTAGGGTTATGTACCTTGGCCAGCTTGATGATCATATAGCTGTTGATTCATTAAATGAATCATAGAGGCTGGTGTTTGGATGAATATCTAAAGAGTTAGATAGAGGACTCATCAAGCACCGTCAAATGATTGTCAAGTGGAGATCTCCAGCCTGAGTAGGAGATGGCAATCCTTTCTCACATAGGCTGATATCTGACCGACCTCTTGATGCAGGTCCTCTGCATGGGAATAATGATTCGGAGGTGTCAGATTAGTTAGGTCAATGGGTTGACCCAACGAGATCGAGATAACTTAAGTCCTATGTTGAATGCTGTCACAACATAGGCATGCATCCTCTGACCGGAGACAGATATATTGCTATATATCTAAGTATGTACATTTGGCAGACCAATAGGTTGATGACCTAACCAAGGTCTATACACCGGCGAGCTGGTGTGCATATAAGGGTATATGAGCAATATGATCTCTCAAAGGGATCATACAGGTTCACTTGTGAACCGGAAGACATGAGCTCACTCATGAGGTATTGGGACCGATCAAATTCCATGCATGGTCGTCATGCTTTGGAAGCATGACATGAATTTGAAGGTATGATATATGCTTTGGGAAAGCATATGATCGATACCAAATCCCAATGACCAAGATTGAGAAACTTAATGATTAAACCCTGAAGAAGACAGTATAAAATGATCTTGATCTTCGGGTTGATCATGGGTCTTCCAGTATGCAGGATGTACAGGTATTGGGAATACCTGAAGGGTGATGTGATCATAAACGATTGTATATCCATGACGCTTCCATTCCGAGGGTGTGATGAAACAGGCCTGGATTTTAGTGACTCCTTTCAGTAGAGAAGCAATCCGATCTTAGTCCAAGTATTGGACATTGATCTGAATGGGATTCAGATTCAATGAGAAGATTGGATTTGCGGCCTTGATTTAACCAAGCATCTTTGAGAGGTCCGTAAGATCTGGATTTGAGATGAGATCTCAACATCCAAGTCACTATACGTGGAATAATACAATCGCCCTGTCCTTATCTCCAAGTATCTGCGGAGAAAGCACATTATTCTTGAAAGGGTTCAAGAATAATTCTTTTGATAAAATATCCAAGCAAGGACTTGATGATTAAATGTGATTTAATTATCAAGCTTAAATATGAATATGATTCATATTGTGAAAATGATTATCTAAGATAATTAAATGAGATTTAATTATCAAGGATTAAGAGAATGTGGATAACACTATCCATGATATATGCATGTTATAAATATGATTTATAAATATACATATATAAGAGAGAGAATTTATGTAAATAGCATTTGTTAATTAATAATGTGAATTGGATTCACATTTTTTAATTAATTGGAAATGCAATTTACTAACTAGTTTGGGTTGTGAATATGATTCACACAATATTCAATGGCAAGATTGAAATATTCACAAAATTAATTTGGAATTAATTTGGTGAATATTTATTGGGATTAATTAATGAATAATATGATAAATAAAATAGAGAATAACCACCTCCATGGGTGGCGTCACCCATGAATTGTTCATGGGTGACGCCCCCCCCCCTTTTAGGAGGGTGGTTAACTCCATCTCATTTATCATGTTATCTCTTGATTAATTAATTTTAAATTGTTGTTATTGAACAACAAATCCTAGCCATTGATTTATCATGGACCAAGCATAGCCCTTGGATCCATGTGTCCCATGGATTGAGATCCATTGGATCCTAAACTAGTATAAAAGGAGGGCTAGGGTAGTCTCTCTAAGGTACATCATCTAGAGTTGTAGAAGACTACTACTCTCTCTCTCTCTAATTCTCGTGTGGTCTCTCTCTTAATATCCAAGTGGCCGTCCACTTTGCATATTGAAGAGGAGAGCATCTTGCTTCGCCTTCGTCGCTTGGATCTTCGTCAAAGGATTGCGGGAAGGACGCGACTCATCATCGTGCCCGCAAGCGCATTCTTCGTGGGTCGGACTTAAGATAGGAGGATCTCTACTTTGGGATCTCGCGATCACAACCACGCTTCAAGAGGTAATCCTTGTACTTTGTGGTTTGATGAAACGATCCGAGAAGTGTTCTCGTGATCATGTGGTTTCATCTTTGTATTTAAAATTTTAATTTCCACTGCATCTAGCATCTAGTACGACTAGTTGCTCCGATTGCATACGATGCGATCGACACGCTTCCGTGATGCGCTTAAGGATTTACAATATCCTTCAGGTGGTAGATACAAATCCGAGGGCTGTTACTGTGGCTGAGGTGAATATGTAAAAAAGTAAGGAGCAAAGTCCACTTGGAAAAAGGGAGGTGGACTAACTGGAGGGTAAGAGGGATCCGCAAAATCCTGATAAAAAGCACTCCAATCGACCATCTCCGAGACAAGAGAAAATGATCGGGAGAGCACGAAGGTCAAATCGAGAGAAATGAGAAGAAAGGCATAAATGAAAAGAGGCGATGTAGAATGCACATACAAAAACACAAACAAACTCACACAATACAAACCCCTCAATTCATCTACTTAATTCGGTGAAGATCGTGAAAGGCTCGGTCTTTTTATCTTGTCTGTTTAGAGTTAGGTGAGAAATCAAAATTGTACAAACACTCAGGAGGCTTGATAGGGTTTGGGAACTACTCCTTAGAGTGTAAGCGAGCAATTAAACGAAGACAATGAGGGGATTACTCACCTAAGACAATTGTTTCTTCTTTTGATCTTTGTTAGGGCCAAGTATTGTTAACAACCCTAATATTATCACTTTTTTGGATTTTTAATGAGAATGCATGAGCCTATCGAGGAGTCAATTTTACTTAGCACCTAGGTGATCAAAATTAGAGGTAGTATCGGAAAAGTAATGCAAGCGGCAAAATAATGATGAACGTTAAAGCATAAATGCTCACCTTGCCTCCAGCACTCTACATGTAAAGGTTTCCAGCAGAATTGAAACCTAACTATATGAAAATGCAAGCCGACGAAATTGCCCTAAGTTCAGAAATTGCTAATGACTTAGAATGGAACTGAAGAGTCCGGTCTTGGAGTCTCCTCGGTGCCCACAATAGTAGATCCTGCAAATGTTGTATGGAGACTCTCATGGCGTGGAGTTTCGAGACTAAGTCAGAAGCATTTTAATCTTTCACTAAGTCCAAATGTATATATAGGATCATGTAATGGTTGTTAGGTGTTTATCCTTAATCTATCGTCAAGCAATCCTAAATCCAAGGGCTCAGTCACACAAAATAAATAAAACAAAATCGAGAAGCAAAAAATATATAAAAATGTGAAGAAAACCACGAAAAACCGAAGAGGCTCCCAAGGGAACAATCCCTTGGACACTGAACCTCGTGAAGTGTAACAGTGTCCTGAGAGTCTTGTTCAAGTTATTACAATAATAATATATATCTTTCTCACTTAAATTACACAAATAATTACAAAAAATGAATTCTCAAAAATTCTATCTTCAAAATCCCTCTAAGCATCCTTGGTGCTAGGTCAGCAAGTTGCAGCAAGCTTTACGTGGGCGTGCAAGCACCTTGACTAAAGTGCCTCCCTTGATTTGCGGTACCTCGCATAAAGTCATCAAGAGAGGGTGGTTAGGCAGCCCAAACAATAATATCAAATAAATGAGGAAATAAGTATGGCACAAATAGACAAAATATTCACAATCGAAAAAAATACCAATCTATGTGATGTTGCTCCCTGAAAATGGCGTTATTTGATAACTAATGATTTTGCGAGGGTCTAAAGTAGTGTACACAAGGCAAGACCACAATGTCGTTGAAGCGACCGCTCACGAAAACCACTAAATTCAATAATTAACTAACAACAGATAATCAAGAAATGAAAAGGAATGTGGAGTTAAAATTTATTTTATTTAACTCTACAACAAAGATGTGTATAGTGTTCCAGTATTTGTCATTGTCGAACAAAGTGAGCAAACAAGATAGACTGGTCAAATAAATGCACTAAATTGTGATTGTGATGTATGAATCTATATGTGTTTTTTGTGTGTTTTTTATTTTTTATTTTTTTATTTTTGATTTTATATTTTTTATATTTTTAAATTTTTATTTTCTATTTTTATATTTGTTTTATTATTTTATATTTTTATATTTTCTTTTTCTTTTCTTTTATTTATAAAGCTATATATAGGATATATATAAATATTAATATTAATAAAAATAAGGAAAATAAAGAAAATAAAATCTTTTTGGGATTTAAATAATTTTTTACTGTTTTATGATTTTTTAGAAAATTTTGCTAATTTTTAAATATTTTTAAAGTCAAAATTACCCTAAAACAAGGATAAAATTAATACTCAAAATTAAAATGGACATTAAAAGTATCAAGCAATATAAAAAATTCTCCATATTAATTTTAAATTAAAGATAATAATAAAAAAGATGAGAGACAGAAAAATATTTTTATGATTTGTTTTTGATTTTTTATATGTTTATAAAGATTTTAAGGGCTTTTTTATTTTTCTTAAGTTTTAATGATTTTTTGCCTAAATACCAAAAAATACATAAATAAAAAAATATATTTTTTGGGATTTTCTTTCAAAAAGTTTTTATTTCTTTATGGTTTTTCTATTGCAAACAGGGAGAAAATGGTAGTTTTTGTTTTTTTATAAATAATAAGAACTCCTAAAAATGAAAAGTAAAATATATGCGTGAAAATAAAATGCAACATGAGTTTACAGATTTTTTTGAGATTTCTATTATTTAAATTTATTTTAAATAATATATAAATTCAAAAAATCTCAAAAAAATCTGTAAATTCCTGTTACAACAAAGAGAAACTACACTACTAGCAAGGGTATAAATGTAAATAATAGAAAATTGAGGGGCCTCGGTACAATTTTCACAAAAATTTTAAACTAACTAAAATAGTTTTCGGACCAATTACAGATAACCAAAATATGAGGGTGCCTTTGCAAAATGCCTGCACCTCACATGCGCCAGATAGTGAGGTGACATGGTAGGGGACCTGGATGTAATTATAAGAAGTCAAGGGGGGCTACTTACAAATTCTGCAAAATATTATAAAAGCCAACAAAAGTTTGTGTACTAAATATTTAAATACAAAATGCTTGGGTAAAAAGTGCAAAATACCCAAGCAATGATGCGATCGGACAACGGGGATGCCTTCACTTAAACCACGTGTCATTCATCCGATGACAGGTACCCCTTCACGATCCGATGGTGGAGATTAGATCTCATGGCTGAGATCTACGGTGAAGAAGTGACTCAATCGAACGGCATCTGGGAATTCTACCCAGCGTTCCTAATCCGAAGGTAGGGAAGTGACTATGAAGAACAGGGAAGAATGTCGGTCGAGGTGAGATTCCTCCGCTCTGATCTCCCTCCTCCGTCGTGCAGTGAGGCTCCAAGGACACCCAATCGCTTCTTGCATGAGTCGTCTATCGTCTGGAAGTGTCCAAAATCGTCGGTGTTCATCAGCGTACTCATATGGGGTCGGCGGAGCGGTGGAGCTCCAATAGCCTCCGACGATGTCCAAAATCGCCTCCAGGTGTATCCTTAACTCTAGGTACCTACAAAAGATTGTCGGAGGGTCGAGGGTAAAATACCTCAACCCTGCAGTTGTGTGAATGAGGGTGTAGGGGGTCGGATGGAGATGCTCCTGTGGGAATGGCAAAGGCGGAGCATGCAACTCTCGATCTGGGGGGGTGAGGGTATCTGGAGGGGGTGAGGCATATCAAAAGCGAAGGGAAGTGAGATTAGGGTGGTAGCGTGATCGGAGAACAGTCAGAAATAGAGGAAATGGTTCTCCATAGTTGGGCTCCAACGAACTACTATGTGAGATTTTAACGCTAAACGACGTAATTAAAATGCCAATTAAAAGACAAAACTTAACCTAAGAAGGAAAATGCAATGAAAAATACCTCCACTGGCCTTGACTAGGGAGATGAACCTCGACAGTGGAGGACCGCCGGAGATGGTGGGCATGGCTCATCCGTTGCTTTTTCAGCACTGCGAAGAACGATGAAGCACCTCTTGTCACAAGGGCTAGACCTAGATGTCCTCTGAGGGGTCTAAACGGGGAAGAATCAAGCCAAAGAATGAAAAGCAACCTAAATAGGCTGAAAATTGGGAAAAGGAGAGGTGCTTTTATTGTAGGGCCCAGTTGGGGTCGCTACTAAAAAAGGGGAGGAGGATGTTCGAGTTTAAAATTTTTTTGAAATAGGCACGTACAATAAAAAAAGAACTTGTATGCAAAATATTTGCAAAAAAAGGGAGAAAGCCGTAAAAAAGGGATTGAACAGCTTAAAAATGATTTAAAAATCCGAGGACTAGAAAAAAATGGAAAAAAATTGAGAGAAAAAAGGAGAAATTTTATAAGAGAAGCCAAAAAATGGTTATTTGATGTTTTCTTTCCCCGTTTTATTTTCTTCTCCCAACTTGGTCGATGACTTCATTCCGACCAGTATGGGATAAAGGGAGAGTATATGTAGAGCCACAAGCTTCTCCAGATTTCAGCGATGTCAGATTTGTTAGACCAGACAGATTGTTCAGACTCTATAGTTATTCGGACTCGATGTCAGATGTTTTCGAGTCTTCTTTTTTAGACATGCACAAATATGTGGTCGTCTTTTCATATGAGCATGCACATGCCATCTTTTGTCGTGGTCCACATCATTCTTGTTGTTTCGATTAGAGTTTTCATGTGAGCCATAGGGACTCCAGAGTACATGACTATTCCCTATGCCATGTTGACAAATATTTTCATGTGGTATCAAATGGACTCCAGAGTAGAGTACCATTCTTTGTTTCAGATGGGAGAGACCTAGTTCTCCGATGAGGAGACTATTTCAGACTCTATTCTCCAGTGACTATGGACTCCGATGAGGATTGAACTTGCACGACCTTTTTCAGTTTGACCCTTTTTCAGAGATGGAGCAATTGTCCACATTGTTATGTGGGCCAGAGTGCTCCGGCAAGGAGACTCATTTTCAGTTGCAATGACTCTGACATGTGCAGTTCAAAGCATGCTCTCTGATGAGGAGATTCAGTTAACTCACACTCCATTCTGTTTGTCCTCATCACCTGCACGACATGAGAAGCAACGCCCTCGACAAAAGCTGACAATTGTGCGCATTGAGTTGATATTGTCAGTGGTGTCATGTAGGATGGGTTGAGTTTCTTTCTGTTTGTCCAAGCTAAGCATTGCATGCTACGGCTTGATGGAGAGTGTTGGAGTATAAGTTTCATGCATCATATATGAGGGAGATAGGATCCATTTACCACATCCATGTCATCAGCCATTTGTGGCGTTCTCCCGTAGTTTCACCCGCTTCTTAAAGAGTAGTATTTCACATAAAATTCTTGGTATTTATGTTCATCTAAAACTATTCTTATGCTCTGTTTTTCGTTCACTTCCGCTTCTGCTTTTCTAACATAATCTTCATCGTACATGACCTCCGGCAACCGCACCATTTCGTGGCATTACACTGTAGTAATTGGAACAAAGAAGCTCGTCTTATTCTTGCGACTCGAAACTCTGAATCTCCAGGTTATCAAAGGCAGCGTGGAGTTCTATTCCCACACATATTCGGGGAGGAGCAGAGGTTTGATGCCTCTCCGCTCTCCCGATCGTGAACTCAGGTGATTGATGATAGTTGGAGCGGAGGACAAGGCCTCGAGAGGTGCTGCATTTCGTTCTTCAGAAGATGTAGAGGTACAGGTCCACCCGCTCCGAGCGAAGTCCTCCAAGCCCTTCGGTCAGAGCATGACAGAGGCTTGATCTCTACTCCCCTTCTTGTTAAAGTACATGCAGATCAAACTCTTCTTCTTGATTCGTGATGAATCGGAGCAATTGTTATGAAGTAAAACTCTCAATTGAATTGTGTACGTTCAATTCAAAAGTGCTTCAAGCTAACATGCGGATCTATCTAGAAAAGAATCAAAGCCCTATAACAGATCAATGAACATCAAACAAAGTTCTCAGGATTCACTCTATATCGACACACATCAGTTTACACAGCAGAATGATCAGGAAAATTTTATTAGCAAAAGTGTAAAGGTTATCTGAACAGATCTGCAAAGCTCCTTGATGAGGAAGGTGATCCGGGCTGAGGAGACCCATTCAAGAGCAATCGCCACCTCAACCTCCCACCTTCTCCTTGCTTTCGTTTCTTCCTGTAGATCTGAGGACACCCATTCCATAGCAGGGCCCTCCACTTTTGATACCTGGAGACGTTACTCCTCTCCCTCAACTGATCCACGCGCCCTCGTTCTCTGGTGACACACCATCAAAGCCTAGTGAACCACATTAGATGTCTTCTCCAACACTTGCAACATCGAGCATAACAATGATAATGAGGAGGACAAGTGGGGCGACGGAGGAGGGGGCGGTGCAGGATTGGGAGGGGAGGAGGAGGAGGAGGGAGGTGGACACAGATGGACCCTGGTCACCCTATCTACTCAATCTAATGACCATTGTATCCCAAATGTCTATGGTTGCATGCGGATGGACACCAAATGCGGATCATTATCTGAAGGTCGCGTGTTCGATCCACGCTCACCGCATGGCTTTATTTTGAGTCTAGATGAGTTTGTAGCCTCTGCCCTTCTTACTCCACTGCTCAAACCAGACAACGACATTCGCCCTATTGTTGTAGGTACGATCTGGAGGCGTCTTGTATCCAAAGTTGCCATGATGGAGGTGGGAAAAGAGATGTCTAAGTATCTCAATGACTTTCAATTTGGAGTTGGCATATCTGGAGGAGCAGAAGCCATCTTACACAGCTCCAACCGACTTTTGAGCAAGCTTCACGGTGACGGGTCTCTCTCCATGCTTACAGTTGATTTCTCTAATGCCTTCAACATGATAGATAGATCGTTGATGCTTTCTGAAGTTAGGAGAAGATGCCCATCTATTTCTTCATGGGTGGAGTTTATATATGCTCAACCAGCCAGATTATATATTGGAGATAATCATTAATGGTCAACTACCGGAGTGTAGCAAGGTGATCCCTTAGGACCACTTCTTTTTTCTCTTGCCTTGCATGCCCTTATTCATGAGATTCGAGATAATTGTAAGATCCTTCTCCATGCTTGGTATCTTGATGATGGGACTATCATCGGGGATACTTTGGAGGTAGCCACGGTGCTTGACATTACATCACAAGGGTTCAGAGATGGGGCTTGTGCTGAATATAAAAAAACAGAACTTTTTTGGCCTTCGTGTGATGGACATAAGATACACCAAGGGTTGTTTCCTGTGGATATTGGAAGACCTGTGTTGGGAGTGAGGTTACTAGGAGGCGCAGTGAGTAGGGACAAGGACTTTGTTGAAGATTTGGCTATGATGAGGACCACAAAAGCTGTTGACTTAATGCATTTACTCCCTCAATTGGACGATCCACAAAGTGAGCTTCTTTTATTACGATCTTGTATGGGCACTGCCAAGCTCATGTTTGGCCTAAGGACCTGTCAACCTGCATACATGGAACGAGCTGCTACCTGTTTTGACAAAGGGCTTCGCAGAGCTATTAAGGATATTGTGGTTTGTGGAGGCCCTTTCTTTGACGGCCTTCAATGGCGGGTGGTATCACTACCCATCAGACTTGGTGGTTTTGGTCTTCATTCATCTCTTGAGGCTTCCTCGTATGCTTTCGTGGCCTCTAGAGCTCAATCATGGGTGCTCCAAGAACACATTTTACGAGACAGTGGAATACACGGTATGGATTCTGACTTTCTATATGTTGTGGAGGGCCTACGCACCACACTTCCATCTCTCGATCTTACATGTTTTTCTAACAAGGATATCGTCCCCCCTAATGCCTAGAATGCTTGGGCGAGTTATCTTTTTAGTAAAATTGTTGAAGAAATAGAAATTAAGTTGAAATGACTATTAGGCAAAAATCAATTTTTCGTTGTTTACAGGCTGACCATGCTCAAGACTTCCTCCTTGCTACTCCTATTGAGGGCCTTGGGATGCATATGTCACCTATTGAGTATCGTACCATCCACAAGTATCGTCTGATGATTCCTCTATTTCCAGCTGATGAGCCTTGCCCAATATGCCACAAATCCTGCTTGGACGCTTTTGGGGAGTATGCAGTTCATTGTCGTGAACTCCCAGATTTTAAATATAGACATGATTTTATAAGGGATGTCCTTTATGATGTACTCAGACATGCTGGAGTTGCTTCAAAGAAAGAAGCACCTGTGAATTTTTTGACGGATCCTCAAGAGGGGAGATCGACACTTAGACCAGCAGATGTTTTAATATTTGGATGGGCTGGAGGGAAGCATGCTTGTGTTGATCTGACTGGAGTTTCTCCATTGGTGAGTCCGATAAGAAGTGATTTCATTGCGGGACACGCTGCACAGAAAGCGGCCTCAGCTAAAGTTGCTAAGCATAAGAAGGCATGTACTGACAATCAACATGTATTCATTCATTTTGGTTTTGACACCTTCGTATTTTTGGCTACTGAAGTAGTACAACTTCTCAAAAGGTTCTAAAGAATTATGCACAACAATGTCATGGTTCCCAGATCTATTGATTTTGTATTTCGAAGAATTGGATTTTCCATTCAAAAGGGATTGGCGGCGCAACTTGTTGCTCGTCTCCCATCAATCTCTCTGTAATAGTTTTTGTGTTTCACTAAAATATAAATCAGAACCCATAACAATTGACATAATGTCATATTTGTTACAGAATTTAAGAAAAACAATAAAAGAAAATTGTTCCAAACCACCATTGAAGCCCCTAAACAAGTTCACCTTTGGTTAAAGAGTTTGGTGGAGTTGAAATAGATTTTTCCAAAGGTTAGTAATATGAGTAACATTTTTCAAAATGGTATGTATTAGAGTGGTGAGGGGATTGAAATGTTGAATGTGATGTGATATAACATATACACATGCATGCATACATAAATATGACATTTCATATGAGGTGCCACCTTCCATTTGATTATGAAAAGACACGATTTATAGTCTTTGGATGAAGGGCGAACGTATGGGACTAAAACCACCATGCTAAGATCAAGTGATCTTCGCCCAACTAAGGTTCCTAAAATGTGTATTTTTTTATGCTAAATTTAGTATAATACACATCATGCTATATACCATATTTAAAGGAGGCGATAACAATTAACTATGATGTATGTGATGAATCTCCATTTCATCAACTTTATTCTATTATTTTGGCCTTAAAAACCCTAGTAAATGCGTGTAAATAGGCTTAATTCATGCATTTTATCATTCATGCATTGTGTTGTAAATAGTGTATAAAATATGGTTTTTAAAGCTAAAATTATAGAATAAAGAAAAGAAAAATAATACAATATTGAAAATATTTTATGACTCAAAACCCCGAGACCTAGGCATCTCGATGACTAGGTCGACCAAGAATAAAGTAGGGGGAGATAAGGGCCAAAATACAATAAAAATCTCTTTTATTTAATTCATTTTTTATTCATTTTGGAACCTATTTTTAGTTCCCCTTTTTATACTTGAAATAAAGAAATTTTGACATGAAAGTTGTAGATAATAAAATATAGAAAAGTACAAAATTGATTTCACGTAAAATTAATATACAAATAAAATGTTGTGATCTGAATAAGAATCCGAAAACCCCAACTTTCCAAACCCATATCTCTCAAATAAAAACTCAAAATATATCACAATCACCTTTAATTGCATATAGATCTTAATAAGATATTTAATGAAGGTAGTTTCATATTTTTTGGAGTTATGGTTTGAAAGTTAGGTTTTGGACCCCTATTGTATACTTATGCTGATTAAAATATTCATTTTATTTATTATTCATTATTTTTATAATTTTATAATTTTGTAAATATTATTTATAATATATGTTGATATTAAAACTGGCATAAAAAACCATCAAGAAAATATAAAATAAAATACTTGTATATAATATACAGATGAATAGCCTATATGTATACTTATATAGATTATACATATATTTATTTAATTGTATATAATACATCAGAAAAATAAAATAAAAACATATTTAAGTATATAAAATTAAGCTATAAATATATAAAATAGTAAAATAAATTAATAAAGATAAAAATACAAAATAAAAATAAAAAATAAAAATATGTAGACAAATATACCTATATATAGCCTTAAAAGGTAACTTGTAATTATAAAGCACTAAAAATAAATAAAAATCATCAAAAAATACTTCATAAAATAATAAATATATTATTTTATAACTTAAAATTAATAAAATCAACTATTATTTTTAAATGAAGTTTGAATTCTTTTTTAGGAGGTTTTTCCTGGTTGGTGTACATGTACCAACCAAGTGGCTCGAATAGTTGACCTTTGGTAAACTGTCTCACTCCCCTCCTACAAGCTGTCAGAACTCATTTTTCGCCAACGTCTCAGATTTTTTCGAGGCTTCGTCTTGCATCATCTCGTGTTGATATCTTCATGACTTTTGCTCCTTGTAGACTGTTCTTAAACGCCCTACGATCATCTCGAGGATTGCGTTGCTGCGTCGCTCCAGCCACCTCGTTCTTTTTGCCCTGTCACCCACCTTGTTCAAAACCCCCTCCGACTTTCCCTCGATTCTTTGAACTCTCTTTTAACCTAGCTTGGCCCTTCCTTCTTGTGATATGGGCCGAAGGTTGTGACAGGGCTTCCTCCAGCCATCTAGGAGGCATCATGCGCGGCCGAGGAGCGGTCTCCACCCTCCATCTCCGGCCATTGGCGGTGAGTTACATCTTTGTCTTTTCCAGCCATCGAGGTCCCTTTTCTACTTGTTTTTCCTGCATTTTTAGCGGCACTGTAGTTTTAGGATCCATGCTAGCATTTCCTTTCGCCTTTTATCCAATCGAGCATCCTCGCTACCCCTCGCCGGAGCTTGCTCCGGCGAGCTCCTATCTCACCTCCACCATTCCTTTTCACATACTGGAGGATCGTGGCAATTTTCCTGTGACCTTCTTGACCTTTTCTTGCAGGTCTTATCGCATCTCATGTGCATGGGGCGATTTTGAAGACTCGCCGGAGGTAGCTGGGAGCCTTGTGCTCTACTAGCCTCCTGGGAGAACTCCAGCTATCGTCGGGGTGTTTTGTGTCCCCTAGCATTTGGAGGAGACCTGTAGGATCAGTGCCAACCATTTGGAGCCCTTCAGAGTGCCGGAGGCCAAGGATCTTGGTCAAGGAAGGTCGCCTAGCCGACGTTTCTTCCATGTTCTTCCTCCTGGGCCCTCCACTGTCAGATCGCGGCTGTCGCCCAGATTGAACCAGAGTTGTTGGATTTCGTCTGCCTACAGCCATCAGATCTTCATCGACATTCTAATCTCCGCCTTTGGCTGGTAAATCATCATCGACACACGAGGCACCGACATCACACCCTTGCGCATTTTTGTATTTCAGTATTAATACAACCTTTCATCGACCGTTCATATATTTTGTAGGATTTGCAAACTTACCCCTAAATTATCCATTATTGCATTTCCGTCCTCTATCACGTCACCTCACATGACGCTTCAAGTGAGGTGACATTTTGCGGTTGGGTCCCTTGGGATTTTATAATTTATGTTCAATCCCCCGAATTTTTAATGCAGTTATAATTTTTTTGGACATTTTGCAATGTAGCCACCAATTTTTGATAATTGCATTTTGACCCCCGTTAGGGGCGCACGTGTTTGTACACGTGATTTTGGAAGTTTTATAGGGATACCCTTGGGGATTTTTGTATTGATAATTAGCCCTATAACATTTTGAGCAAGTTCTAATTTTTTGTAGAAATTGCACTTTGGCCCTAAGTTTTCTGTTATCTGCAAAAATGCACTTGCAAGTAGTGTAGTTTCTCATTGTTGTATCTATTTATTTCATGCATCTATAAAGTTAGAAAAAATCCCCAGAGATAGACTTAAGTTCCTCTTGCAACACCTTTTCACACCATATTTTATTTTGCATTTTTGAAGAATTTTATTATTTATAAAAAATAAAAAACTTGCATTTTTTGTCTTCGTTTACATTACAAAATATATAAAAATTTAAAACCTTTTTGAAAAATTCCAAAAAATATATTTTATATTTATTTAAGTATTTTGCAACTTCAGACAAAAAAATCACGAAAAAAATTTAAAAGAAGCTCATAAAATTGTAAAACTCCTAAAGCCTTTATAAAAATATAAAAAATCCTTAAAATCATAAAAATATAGTTTATGTTCCTGAATTTTCTTTATACTATTATTTTTATTTTAAAAATAATTTGGAAAATTTTGGTTACTATTTGATATTTTACATCTCCAATTTAATTTCATGTATTAATTCTATTCCCTATTTTAAATATTTGTAGACTTTCAAAATACCAAAAAATAGAAAAAATACAAAAAAAATCATAAAAACATTATAAAAATACAAAAAACACAAAAAATATTTTAAACCATGTATTTTGGATATTTTTACCTATTTTTATATAAATACTATCTCTGTCTTACCTCTCTTTTATATATATCTTATATATAACTTTCTATATATATATATATATTAGAAGAAAAAGAAAATACAAAAAATATAAAATATTAGAAGAAAATATAAAATCAGAAAAATCAAAATATAAAAATATAAAAATCAAAAATAAAATAAAAAATATAAAGTTAAAAACCCACAAAAAATAGCACATATTGACAAATACATCACATTTATTTTTCAACATTCTTTGCCACGATCCACCAGCTTGTTCCTTGTGTTCGACCTCTACATTACTTGCACTATTCACATCTTTTGTAGAGTTATAATAAATTTTAACTCCTCATCGTCTTTTACTGTTTGACCATTGTTGTGGGTTAATTGTTGACTAATCGGGGTTTCGTGAGTGGTCGCCACAACGACTTTGTCTTCGCCTTGTGTGAGACATATTTTGACCCCCGCCAAATCCCGATTATCAGCACATTATATTATTCAAAAGAATTTGTTGGGAATAAGAGAAAATGTTATGATATATTTTTCATTTGCTTACAAAAGAGTCTGTTATTTTACAAAATGAAAATATCAAATACGAAAGCATTCTTACAATATGCGCGAACTAAAGGGAGAATGAGATCGTTGTGGATGGTTGCAGATTTAATTTTATACAATATGCACTTAGATTAAAGTAATGCCTAATTTAATATGATCCGCATTTTTTAGCTTGATCTAATTGTGGTATTTTTCAAAATACCATATTTAATTAATATCAACTTCATTTTCAATCAACATTCTGCGAGTGTATAGTTGTAAATTCCTACTTGTTTGTCAATTCCATAGTTTTT
Organism: Ottelia alismoides; assembly: GCA_037367405.1. Lineage (NCBI taxonomy): Eukaryota > Viridiplantae > Streptophyta > Magnoliopsida > Alismatales > Hydrocharitaceae > Ottelia > Ottelia alismoides. The sequence goes on along the minus strand of JAZKJV010008277.1, from coordinate 22,597 downwards.
TAGAATGTTGTATGTTTTTTGCATAATGAAATGATGATGAGTAATATATAATTTTTTATATTTCTAGCAAACGTCATTAGCTAATAACTTGTCTCCATCAAAATTCATCGTCCTTTTGTAAAGTTGGAATGATTTATGTACATCAAATTTGATATTAACACTATATAAATCTTTGTTTTATTTTTTGTCAGTATTTTTTTATTGATGGCTTTTGCAAAATATCAAATCCCTTTTGTAAATATGGCACGATCTCCTGCAAAATAAAACAACATTATGTAAGGAACTTGACATAGAATTTATGTCAACTAGTTGTGACATAAAACATCGATATACTTAACAACGAGTGATCACTAAACATGAGCATGGCTTACCGTAAATCGTAAAGCACTTCGATATCAAGCAAAAGTGATTATATCATATTCGTTGCGATTAGGTTTCCTAAGTTGCATTGCAAATAGAGTTTGTTCTGTAAGTAAACACAAACTTATGTCATGAACCAACAATTAGTACAATAACAATAATAAAGATCTATCACTTGATTTCAAAATCAACAAGATTCGAAATTCAAAAACAGAAGCTTAGTTGAGATATCAACTATGTTTCTGTTAAAAAATATATTCATAAAAAACAAAAAATACTTTTATAATATCAAGCTTCGTGTATTCTAAGGATTTGTCAAAGAAGATGGATGCTCTATTGAAGTCGGATTGCAGAAGATGAAGAAAGCATGAATGAAATATTGAGATCCATTTTCACAAGAAAATGCTATAATTAGACATTACTCATGATTGAGGAAATAACAACATGGTAATCATGGGATAATATGGAGATAATTAACTGAATCTAAAAAAACGAATATATGGAGGTTGTTCTCGAGTGATATTAATACGAAAAGGTGGTTTTAATGGTGGTTATTGATCTATACCAAACAACACATATCCAATGTCTTTCTAAATGTACGGTGAGGTGTAACCTCATGTGAGGTTCTCTATGTGTGTATATAGGAGAAACTACTTGTGGTCTCACTATCCCTATGGTGAGTCATTGGTCACATCTGTTTATTTTTAATCAAGTAGTTGTCATTAATGACATAATAATCTTATTATGTTACTGTTGAAAAACATTTTTGATCATTTTATCACATTCTAAATATAGAACATGATAAATTTATAACCCTAATTATTGTTGAACATGCGAGCCCACGACGAGCCATTATGCAATAAATATTACTGCAAATCATTCCCTAATCTGAAATAAAGAATAACTAATTTGCATAATAGGTCCCTTTGTACAATTATGGTTATATATCATTACCATCTTAATAATCATACAACTATTGAATCAAATGTTAAATCATAGAGACGGGTGCTTCGATGGCATCTAAGGAGTTAGATTAATGACTCATCAAGCACCATCAAGTTATTCTTAAGAATGGGTGATGAATCTCTGACTCTCACTCTTTATTCTCTTATTTTAGCTATTTATCTTGGCAAAGCATCATGTAAATAGGTGTAAATACAATAAGCTAGCATTATGCACGCATGTGTTAACATTGTATATTTAGCACGTATTTGTGCAAAAATAAAAGAATAAAGGAAAAGAAAAAGGAAGGAGGTATTTAGAATAAATATAGAGTGATCCAAACCATAAGAGAAGGTCAAGCCTTGACCTGATTGCCATAGAAAATAAGTAGAGAGAGATAGGGCTTACTCTATGTGTATATATTACCTATATATGTAAATAATTATCATGGATAAAATACAAATAAAATATTATTTTTGCCTCCTTGTTATAGTCCTAAAAATAAAACAAAAATAAAATAATAATCAAAAAATAAAAATGAAATACTTTCTCACTTTTACAAGTATAGATGTCTCACTCCCTATTTATTTTATACATGGAAATACAACATAAAAATAAAAATTATTTTATACTCCTAAAATTATGTTGAAAATAAATAAAATAGAAAAGTAGGGTATTTATATAAAATAATAAAATAAAAATGATTGTAGAAATACATAGGTTTATTCAACCTATATATAATACAATATATTGTATATAGACTAATTTAGTTTTCATAAAAATAATTAAAAATCATAAAAAAAAACTTGGAAAATAATAAAAAATTTTCATTTTATTCATTTCTTAATTTAAATTCATTTCTTAGTTTTAATTTCCATTAATTTCTTATCGATTTTGTCATGTAGTCTATGTTGTCCTTTTCCTACGCCCCCTCTGATTGGGCCACGTTGGATCTTTGACCCTAGTCAACTGGTCCCCTCATACCCCATCTACGTCGAGTCGGGTTTTTGGCCGACTTTCTCCTATTTCTCATGATACGACCCGATATGCTCTTCGCCCAAATCTTTGCTCCGAATTGAGGCTGCAGATCCCTAATCCTCGCCCGATGATCTCTTGCTTGATCCGCGCCTCGGTTCACAGGCGCCATCCCCATCTTGTCGGACCCCCACGTCTATATATCCTACACTACCCCCTCCTTTTCCAAGACCGTTGGTTGCGCCACCTCCTCCTGTGCTCAGGACCACCTTTCCCAGAGTGACAGCAAGTGAGAGGGAGGGAGAGGGGCTATTTTCAAGCGTGGAAATCCTATGTCCGGCAAGGTTTGTCCTTAGCTCCAATACAAAGAGCCCAGCCTCTAGCTGCACTGACCATCAAGGCCAAGACCTCCCCTGTATTGTTGTTCACACTCCCAGGCATCCTTCACCTCTAGGTAATTCATTTCCTGCTTGTTTCCCTTCAATCCACCATATCTCCGCCAAATAGAGCAGCTTTGATAAGCCTTTATTCTTCACATCTCCGACCTCACTACGCCTCGCTTTGACTGCCTATCACTTCTACATCTGCTCCGCAACCCCCACGTGGCTCCAGCCATCATGGTGGATCCTCCTAGCAGGTCGAATCCCTTGCTTCACTGGAGACTTGTCCGATCACCCTACACCTCGAGTCCCATTGTTTGTAGATCCCTAACCCTAGCCAGAGCTATTTCTCCAAGCAAGATCATTCCTCCTGTTGGGTTCGTGCACATACAGACCTCATCTGGGGTCTTGAATAGTTAAAGGAAGTTTCAGGTTCATCTTGTCTCCCTAGGACCATCTCTTTGGTCTTGGGCCCTTCTGAGCCTTCCAGTAGTTGCAGAGCGCCTTTGCTGACTTCTTCCACCTCTCACCAGGTCGTGAGGACGTCGGAGTCAAACACTGAGCCGGTTGAAACTTGCTTGAGGCGATTTCTTCCTCGATCGTCCCGATGTCGCCGCTACCATCCGATGGAGGCGTCTTCCAGTTCTAATTAGAGCCAACCATCTTTGGGAGACTCTCGACTGTCAAATCCAGCAGAGGATCTCATATGTGCCCTCCATTGTCGAAGCGGTATCCTTCCATCCCAGTCGTCCGATCATAAGCGGGACACCAACGATCGTTGGATAACTCTTAATAAAGTGTAATTTACACTTAGGCCCTTGTTATGTTCTGTTGTGATTTCTAGGTCCTATAAAAAATTTTAGTAGTTTAAAATAGTTTTGTCATTTCGCAGTCAGAACCTTGCATTTTCCTGAATTTGCATTTTAGTCCTGCTTGTTTGAACACACACGTACGACCACGTGCATTGCTTGCTTATTTGCATTCGTTTCCCTGTACTTCATGGATGTTACATTTTGAATGTAAACTTTTTAGTATTTGCACTTATGCCTTTCTGAGCATGTGTCACGTGTATTGCACATGTTTATTTGGCTAATTTACAGATAAGGTGTCAGAGCTTTCAGTTTTGTTATTATTTGGTATGAAACTTTTATATAATTGCAATTAGGTCTCTCCTTACTGTGTGTTGTTTTTAATCAAATAAGTGCTAAATCAACTCCAAAAATTCCATAAAAAATATAATTAGCTTCTAAACACGCAATATTTATGGTAATTTTTATGAATTAATTTAGTTTTATTTTATATTTTCTAAAAATAGAAAATACTAAAAAACCATTCTGTCTATTTTATAAAATACATAAAAATTCGAAAACTTGTCTGAAAAAATCTATAAAAGTTTGTATGTGTATTTTATATGCTTTCTCTTCAGAATAATTTTTGTTGCATCATCCCTTATAAAAACTCTAAAAATCACAAAAAAATAATCATCTTATAAAGATCATTAAAAATTCCAGAAAAATAAAAATATTGGATTTCAGTTTTTGTAGGTAGATAAATTTATGTACTTTTTTTGTAAAATTTCCATTCATAACATTAGGACACTTTAAGTATTTTTAACTTGTAATTTTATCCTGGTTGTGCATTGTTTTACTGTTTAGCTCTTGCTTGGTTTTTATAAAATCATATAAAAATTGAGAAAATCCCATAAAATCACTAAAAAACTGAATATTTAAAAATATAAAAATATTTTTGTTTCTTATTTTTGAGCATTTTTTACCTAAATAAAAATTTGTGAAGGCTTGCTTATGTGCTTATTTACCTTATTTTTTGCTCTCTTTCTTTAATCGAAAAATATATAAAAAAATCACAAATTTAAAACACCAAAAAATGTATCTTATTTTTTTATTAGGACTACTTCATACATTTCCATGCTCCTTCTGTTCGATGCTAGTTTCTATACCAGATTAAATAAATAGCAGACACCGCTGACACTTCCTTAATTTTATACTTTGATTGATTGATTCGTCCGGTCTTGATTTTCTTGTTGAGTCTGGTTAGCTGATTGGGGTCACAACGACCTTTGCTATTACTTAACCCTAGTCTAATGACCTCTCATTAGAATGGTTCCATTGCTGAGGAGCACGTATTAGTAGTCTTTTCATATTTTAATCTCTATCTTATATAATTGTTTCAATTTTAATATACACATAGATTATAAAAATGACAAAATTATATAAATATAAAATTATAAAAATAATGAATAAATAAAATGGATATTTTAATCAGTATAAGTATACAATAGGGGTCAGAACTCAACGTTCAAACCATAACTCCAAAAGATATGAAACCACCTTCATTAAATATCTTATTAAATGTTATATACAGTAAAGGTGATTTTGATACATTTTTTATTTGAGAGATATGGGCCTGGGAATTTGGGAATTTGGAAACTTATTCTAGGTATATTTTGTACATTGTATATTATTTTTGTATGAAATCAATAATATAGAAAATACCTAGATGAATTGTCTATAACAATACATATATAAATAATACAACTATTTATTTAATGGTACATATCACTTCCGAAAAATAAAATAAAACTATATTTAAGTTTACAAAATTAAGTTTTAATTATATAAACTAATAAACATAATTAATAAAATTAAAAATACAAAATAAAAATAAAATACATAAAAACATAGATGAATATACCTAAATAAAGCCCTTAAAAGGGAACTTGTAATTTTAAACCTCGAAAAAATAAATAAAAATAATAATAAAATAATTTAGAAAATAATAAATATTTTTTATTTACTAACCAAAAATTAATAAAATTACTTATTATTTTTTATTGATTTTACAATTCTTTTTGCCAAGGATTTTTCTGGTTGGTCCACTTGGACCAACCAGAGTTGTCCCTTGGTTGACCTTGGTCAACTCTCTGACCAAGGTCTGGCCCTTGTCAGAACTGATTTTTTTGGCCCTTTTGATCATTTTTCGAGGGTGTTCCTTTCACCTTCTCGTGTTGGTCTTCTTTACTTGTGCTCCCCACTTATCGAGGATTCACACCCTGATGATTCCTTGGGATTTGGATCATTGATTCGGTCGATCTTCCTCATTCTTTGGGGTCGCTCGTCAACATGTATAAGAACGACCTCGGGCTTCCCATTGATTTTTTGGTCCCTCTTCCACCATTTTTCCACATCTCTAAGGTCCCCCCCATCTTCCTAGTGACAACAGGAGCACAATGTGAATCTTCTCTTGGAGATTGGAGTTGAATCGAGGCCGGTCCAACTCGTCGAAGTGACTTTGCCGGAGCCTCCCTCCGACGTGCCCCCAGTGAGTTTCTTGTCCCCTTCTCTATAGTGTGAATTCCCTAGAGTACAATAGAGTAGAGTAGATCTTTTATCACGTCAAATCTTCCTCGTTTCGTGTAAAATCCCTAAAAACCTCTCGATCGCCGGAGCCCCTACTCCGATGTTTCGTTCTAACCGTCGCAATCACACTCCAACCCCCTAACACCTCCAATCTTTCTTACCATTCTCTGATCACCCAACGCATCTCAGCCCACCCTGCTCTCACAAAGAGTAAGTTCGCCGCCTCTTCTTCTCCACTGTTCGCCAGAGAAGCTTCACCAGTCGACGTTCACCCCCTTTTCACGCACTAGAAGGTTGGGGCATTTTACCCCTAACCTTATTAATGTTTCCTGCAGGTGTTTGGATCGAAAGAGCCACTTGGAGGCCATTTTTCCCCTCGTTGGACCAACCTGGGCTTCGTCCTCGACCTCGTCGCAGTGGAGGAACTCCAGTGCTCGCCAGCCCCTTTTGACGCCACTAGTAGCTAGAGGATCACTGTAGGAGCACTGAGCGCCATTTTGGAGCAGAAAGGACCGTCAGAGAGGAGAGTTTTCGCTGGAGGAACTTCATCGTGGAAAAATACTTCCCATTCGTCCATCAGCCTTCTCCACCATTAGATCATCAAGGCGCCCCAGATCGAGCAGTTTCCATTGGATTCATCGAGCCAGAGCCATCCGATCCTGATTTGGGTTCTAATCCCGGCCGCAGCTCACGAACCGTCACTGGTCGTCCAAGGAGCGACATGTATCCAAGTGATTGAAGATCTGTCGTCCGCTTGCGCCTAAGAGTGGGTATTTTGCACTCCAGCCCTCGCTAATTTTTGTTTTTAAATATAAGAACTCAATCTTTCAATTGTTGTTCATATAGTTTTGTATTATTTCCACAAGAACCCCCATACTTTTCATATTTGTGGTTTAGTCCTCGGCCACGCCACCTTACCTGACGCTTCACGTGAGGTGGTGATTTTATGGCCAGGCCCCTAGGGCTTTCATTTTTGTTGTTTAGTTCGTAAAATATTTATTGCGGCTATACTTTCCTTGGACAATTTGCATTATGGACCCCATATTTTTTATAATTACAACAGGTCCAACTAGAGCGCACGTCACCAGTCCTGTGCCCTTGGAGATTTTGCAGGGAAGCCCTCACAGGTTTTGAATTTTGTATGTGCTCCTAGAACAATTTTGTTACATGAGTTTCTATGAATTTACACTTTGGCACCCTAACTTTTATATAATTACAAAAATACCCTTGCTAGTAGTGTAGTTTCTCTTTGTTGATTGCATTTATTGCATGCATCTATAAAAATCCAAAAAAATCAGCAAAAATAGGCATAAGTTTTTGTTGGATTTCATTTTTCACACCACATTTTTAATATGCATTTTTCAAGTATTTTAATATTTAAAAAAAGAAAAAAAATGTATTTTTATCCTTATTTACACTAGAAAATCCATAAAAATTATAAAACCCTTTTTGAAAATTCCAAAAAATTATATTTCATATTTATTAAATATTTTACAACTCTAGCCCAAAAATCACTAAAATATAAAAGAAAATCATAAAAGCCGAAAACACCTAAAACCTTTATAAAAATATAAAAAAAATCCTTAAAAACTCTTAAAAGTCTATTTTCTATCTTTGAATTTTCTCCATATTATTAATATTATTCTAATACTAATTTGGAGAATGTTTTACTCTGTTTTATATTTTTCATGTCAATTTTAATTCTGGACATTTCTTTTCTTCCCTGTTTTATGTATTTGTGACTTTAAAAATACAAAAAATTTAGCAACAATACAGAAAAATCATAAAAACATTATAAAAATATAAAAGGCACATAAATATTTATTTCCTGTATTTTAGTTATTTTTACCTATTTTTCTATATACACTACCTCTCTTTTTCCTATATTGTATATATAGTCGATATAGTTTTATATCCTTATTAAATAAAAAAAATATAAATGTTCAAAACATAAAAAGAAAATATAAAAGTCAAAAATTAAAAATAAAAATATAAAAATCAAAAGTTAACTAAAAAAATAAATTTAAAAACCCATAAAATTTTGCAACTTGGCTAACTATTTGAAAATATACTCGGTGCTTGATTTCTATCTTTCCCGCTCTACTCCTTTGTTTCCTGTAATCGACCCCTACTTGCTTGCCACTATACAATCTTAGTAGGGTATAATAAATTTTAACTCTTGCTCTTAATTACTTAATTACTTGTGCGGGTTAATTGTTGGATAACGAGAGGATTCGAGTAGTCGCCTCAGCGACAGTGAGCCTAAATTGTCAAGCCATTACTTAGCGACTCCCATCCAATCATTTTTCAATATGCACATAAAAATGCAAAAAGAAAAACTCCAAAAAAGTGGACTAAACCTTATTGAAAATAAAATGCATGTCGGAGTGTATATAGTCAAATAAAGCAAAGCTCATGCTACACTTTCTCATCTCATGAAGCTTGCGGCGGGAGACTTAGCTACGCTGGCTGGTCTCCCAGGGATACATGTCTACACTGGTCATGATCCATTCTCTTCTTTCTCCTCTTCTTAAACCGGTTGAATTTGAACTTAGAACGGAATACCCCGCTCCTCGAGAAAAGGCCTGCTGGACTAAGGGATTAGAGTTACCTTGCTAAGGGGGGTTATTTCTTTGTCATTTCTAAGGTGGTGAGATACATATCACTTACACCGTATAAGAAAAGATTCATAGTCATTAGAGTTTGTGCATGTAGACTTGTTCTGATTTGGATTATTGAGGAGTCTTGACCATAGATTGGTGGAACTTAGAGGCTGTTGAGTCTTAAACTTAAGTCCAAATAAGGTTCCGACAAACTAATAATCCAAAGGTCTGACAGAGCTATATACTTCAATTTAACGAAGACAAGTTTAATAATCGACCTTGATTCCCCTTCTTTTTCTTTTCTTTCTTTTTCATTTCTTTTTCAAATAAGTGTTTGCTAAGGGACTAGCAAAGGTAAAGTTAGGGGGTGATGAATCTCTGATTCTCACTCCTTATTCTTTTATTTTAGCTATTTATCTTGGCAAAACATCATGTAAATAGGTGTAAATACAATAAGTTAGCATTCTGCATGCATGTGTTAACATTGTATATTTAGCACGTATTTGTGCAAAAAAGGATAAAGGAATAGAAAATAGAAGGAGGTATTTAGAATAAATACAGAGTGACCCAAACCCCAAAAGAAGATCAAGCCTTGACTTGATCGCCAAAAAAAATAAGGAGAGAGAGAGAGATAGGGCTTACTCTATGTTTATATATCACCTACATATGTAAATAATTATTTTCGGTAAAATAAAATAAAATAATATTTTTACCTTCTTGTGTATTGTCCTAAAAATAAAACAAATATAAAATAAAAATTAGAAAAAATAAAAATTAGAAAAATAAAATAAAAATAAAATCCTTTCTCAAATGTACAAAACACATGTATAGATGTCTCACTCCCAATTTATTGTATACCTGTAAATACATCATAAAAATAAAATAGAAATTATTTTATACTCCTAAAATTATGTTGAAAATAAATACAAAAGAAAAGTGGGGTATTTATATAAAAATAATAAAATAAAAATGCTTTTACAAAATACATAGGTATATTAGACCTATATATATAATACTATATACTATATATAGACTAATTTATTTTTCATAAAAATAATCAAAAATCATAGAAAAATCCATTAAAATAATAAATAGATTCCATTTTATTCAATTTTAAATTTAAATTCATTTATTATTTTTAATTTAATTTACTTTAATTTCTTCTTTTTTTTGTCCCGTAGGATCTTTAATCCTCCCTCGATAATCTCTTGCTCGATCCGCACCTCAGTTCGCGAGCGCCATCCCCATCTTCTCGACCCCCGACACCTATATATCCTGCGTTGCTTCCCTCCTTTTCCAGGACCTTTGGCTGCACCACCTCCTCCTGTGATCCCGACCACCTTTCCTAGAGTGAATTCAAGCGAGAGGGAGGGCGAGGGGATCTTTCCGAGCTTGGAAATAGTAGGTGCGGTGAGGTTTGTCCTTAGCTCCGTCATAAGGAGCCTAGCCTCTAGTTGCACCGGCCATCGAGGCCAAGACCCCCATGGATTGTCGTTCACTCTCCCTGGTGTACTCCTCCACCTCCAAGTACTTCATTTCCTGCTTGTTTTCTTTGAATCCATCGTATCTCTGCCAAATAGAGTAGCTTCAATAAGCCTATTTTCTTCACATCTCTGACCTCACTCCGACTGCCTATCACTTGTACATCCGCTCTGCAATGCCCCTCGTGGCTCCAGCCATCAGGCTGGATCCTCCTAGCAGGTCGAATCCCTCGCTTCATCAGAGACCTGTCCTATCACCCTCCACCTCGAGTCCCATTGTTTGTAGATCCCTAACTCTAGTCAGAGCTATTTCTCCGAGCAAGATCATTCCTCCTGCAGGGTTTGTGCACATACATACCTCATCTGGGGATCTTGAATAGTTCAAAGAAGCTCCAGGTTGACTGTGTCTCCCTAGGACCATTTCTTTGGTTGTGGGCCCTTCTGAGCCTTCCAGTAGCTGCAGAGCGCCTTCACCGTCTTCTTCCACCTCTCAGATGCTCGTAAGGATGTCAAAGTCATGCACCATAGCCGGTTGAAACTCTCCTAAGGCGAGTTCTTCCCCTATCATCCAGATGTCGCCTCTACCTTCCCATTAAGGCATCTTCCAGTTCGAATCAGAGCCATCCATCTTTGGGAGACTCGCAACCATCAGATTCAGCGGAGGATCTCATTTGCACTCTCCATCGCCAAAGCGGTATCCTTCCATCCCAGTCGTCCGATCATAAGTGGGACACTAACGGCCATTGGATAGATCTTAATAAGGGTAATTTACACTTAGGCCTTTGCTATATTCTGTTGTGATTTCCATGTACTATAAAATTTGTAGTAGTTTAAAATAGTCTTGTCATTTTGTAGTCAGACCATGGCATTTTCCTAAATTTGCATTTTATTCCTGCTTGTTTGAACGCACGCGTACATCTACGTGCTTTGCTGTCTTATTTGCATTCATTTCCCTATACTTCATGGATGTTATGTTTTGAATGGAAATTTTTTAATATTTGTATTTATGCCCCCTCTAAGCTTATGTCACATATATTGCACATGTTTATTTGTCTAATTTACAGATAAGGCCCATGAGCTTTCAGTTGTGTCATTATTTGGTATGCAACTTTCATATATTAGCAATTAGGTCCCTACTTACTATGCGTGTTGTTTTTAATCAAATAATTACTAAATCAACTCCAAAATTTCCATAAAAATTACAACTAGTTGTGCTAACATGTAATATTTATGGTAATTTTTGTAAATTAATTTAGTTTTATTTGATATTTTATAGAAATAAAAAACATCCAGAAACCATTCTGTCTATTTTATAAAATACATAAAAATTTGAAAAATTGTCTGGAAAATTCTATAAAAAAAGTTGTGTGTGTGTTTATATGCTTTTTTTCAGTAGCATTTTTATTGCATTATCCCTTATAAAAACTCTAAAAATCACAAAAAAACTAAAAATATTATAAAAATCATTTAAAATTCCAAAAAAAATAGGATTTCAGTTTCTATAGGTAGATAATTTTATTTACTTTTTCATAAAATTGCCATTCTGGATATTAGGACATTTAAGTATTTTTAGCTTGTAATTTTGTCTTGGTTGTACACTGTTTCACTATTTAGATCTTGTTTGATTTTTATAAAACCAATTAAAAATGGAAAAATATCGTAAAATCATCAAAAACATATGAATATTTGAAAAACATAAAAAAAATAGTTCTTGTTTTTGAGCATTTTTTACCTTAATAAAAAAATTATGAAGGCTTGCTTGTGTGCTTATTTAGCTTATTTTCTTGCTCACCATCTTTAATTGAAAAATATAAAAAATCGTAAATTAAAAACCCCAAACATATGCCTCTTATTTTCTGATTAGGACTACTTCGTACATTTCTGTGCTTGTTGTGTTCGACCCTGGTCGCTATACCAGGTTAAATAAATAGCAGAATCGTTGACACTACCTTAATTTTATGCTTTGATTGATTGATTGATTCGTGTGGTCTTAATTTTCTTGTTGAGTTCGACTAGCTGATTGGGGTCACAATGACCTTTTATATTACTTAACCCTAGTCGGTTGGCTGCTCATTAATGGATCTCTAGTCTAAGAAGGAGATGACAATTATTCTCTAAAGGCTGATATCTAGTCAACCTCTTGATGCAGGTTCTCTGCATAGGAATATAGATTCAAAGGTGTTAGATAAGTTAGGTTAAAGAGTTGACTTAACAAGGTCAAGACAACCAAATACGTATCTTGTATAGTGTCACGATATAGACACATGTTCTATGACTATAGATAGATGTATTACTATATGTCTAAGTGTGTACATTTAGACAACATTAGGTTGATGATCTGACTTAGGTCTATACATCAACGAGCTGGTGTGCACATGATGACATATGAGTAATACAATCTCTCAAAGGGATCATACATGTTCTCTACTGAATCAGAAGACATGAGCTCGCTTGTGAGATAATGGGATTATATTCAATGCACAGTCGTCTCACTTTGGAAACTTGGCATAAGTTATAGGTATGATATATGTTAATATAATCTAAAATTTCATGTTTATTCTAAGTTTTCTAGTATGAATGATGCATGAGTATTAGGAATACTCGAGGGTGATGTAATCTTAAATGAGTGTATAACCATGACACTTCTATTCCGAGGGAGTGATGGAACATATTTGGATTTTAGTGACTCCTTTCAGTAGATGTGGGTAATCTAATCTTAGTCCAAATGCTGGATATTGATCTGAATGTAATTCAGATGCAATGAGAAGATTTGATTTATAGTTTGATTTGAACAAATATCTTTGAGAGGCTCCCAAGATCTGGATTTCAAATATGATCTCAATATCCAAGTCACTATACATGGAATGTACAATCGCCATATACTTATCACCAAATATTCGCAGAGAAAGCACGAAAAATTTGATAATTAAATATCCGATTTAATTATTATGACTGATGTGAATAGGATTCGTGTTGTTTGGACGTATGATAATAGTCATCTTAGATAAATAAGTATGAATCAATTATCAAAAATATGATTAATATGGATATCACTATCCATAATAATCATGGATATTACAAATATGATTTATAATATTCTAAAGATATTTATTTGCAAATAAAATTTACAGATTAAATGTTGATGTGAATTGGATTCACCTTGTACAATTAATTATAAAATCAATTTACATTTTGTAGTGGACGATTGAATAAGATTCATAATTGTCAAAGGCATGAAATTTGACAAGATAATTTGGAGATATCTCGAGAATTTTAATGCAACAAATGTTCTTGTTTATGTGGATAATTATGCAACAAATGTTGTTGCATAGTTATTGAGATAATATATTTCATTATTGGATGGAGATAAAACTCCTTACCGTAAGTAGGCATCCACCCTATATATGGAAGGTATCTCTTCCAAATTATCCCATAATTAATTAATTTAATATAAATTTAATTATCTTGAGAGGATTTATTTGATTTATCTTAAATTAATTAGTTGTTGCAAATTAACGAAATAAAAACCATGGGGATTGATTTTGAAATTAGGAGTTAATCTCCATCATGCATTTTTTTATAAAAGAAAGGGTAAGGATTGCCCTTTCCTTGAAAAACACAACTTCAACCCCTTGAGTTGAAATCTCTCTCTCTCACTCAATATCGTTACCATCCACCTTATTGTCTTAACGACCTTCACTGTCGTCGCCGCGTCGTTGTGCTGCCGGAATAACTGCTCATGAGGAAGATTATGGATTTTGTGAAATGAAATCAGGGGGTTACTCGATCAAATCTTAAAATTGGATTGTGGGAAGCATATGTCCCATCCACACGCCTGCAAGTGCATTTGTCAATGGATCAGACTTGAGACAGAAGGTCTCTTACTTTAGTGACAAGTGATCACAAACACGTTCCAAGAGGTATGGTTATTACTCATTTGTGATCTTGATGAAATTATTTGAGAAATGTTCTCAAATCATGTGGTATCATAATTTATTTTTTTCAATTCTGTCGCCCCTTGCAACTTGTATGACTAGTTTTACTTGGTTGCATCCAATGTGACCTTCATGCTTCTATGATGCACTAAGGCCCCAAATCCTCGCCTTTAAGTGGTATGAGGGCCTTAGTCAAAGGTCTTAGATGAGTTCCAAACCTGTAGGGAACAAGATCTTATATATCGGATGTGCAGGGACTCGTGGTTTTTGCATATGATGTAAGTTTCGAATAGTTTTTCACTAAAAAAAGCTCCAATGTATGCACTATTTTGAACGAATTTTTTGAATAATAAAATATATTTAAAATGTCCAAATAATTCCAAAAATATTTGTCAATAGTTGGCTCCAAAGGTGTGTAAATAAAAATTCGAAAAGTCCTCACAGTGACATTATTTTGCATGTATTCACAGAGTTGTAACAAAATTATTTTGAGTTATTGTTTTACTGTCATGAATTGTGAAATAAATACTTTAATTGATTATAGAATCAAATCATCAGACCTCATGATTTTATTTCGTGTGATTCTGACTCTATTTTCCCTACATATTCAATATTTAGTGGAGATGGGTCGGATGACGATGAGATCATTGAATTTACTTTTTTTAAATGTATTTATCATTCAAAAAACCAAATAAATTATGAATTTATCTCTACTAGTTGATGCTTAAAATTTATGATGATATTTGATTAAATATGAGAGATCATTGAATGAGAGTTTCATGACAAATCCTAGTTTATCCTATAATAGTTGTATGACAACTATTATATGCAAAATCATAACATGTTTGCTTGATATGATTATAAATTTAGGGTCATTAAAATATTTTAAGATACCTAAATTTCTAAGTTATTGCTATATAGTATAATGTCGGTCATCAAAGTTGATCAATAAAACTGCAAGTATATTGATATTATTGTGTATTATTTTGAATCGGGATGGTAAAGATGTCTAAATCGAGTTATGGTGGCTTGGTTACCTAATTAACATCGTGCATGTCAAGGAAATGCTCCTCCCAGCACATACTCGAGTATCTGGATGGATCCATTTTGAGGAAGGGTAATATGAGTAAGTAAAGTTGTACTCTAATTATTAAAAAATTCAAAACAATGCGTACTTGTGAGAGGTAATACTATATGGTAATATCAAGAAAACTCAAAATATTTGTTAGTTGATTATTGATAATTAATTTTATATTATTAACTCAAATTATATCCAATTAAAATAAACACTTCATTATGAATAGAGATGTAATTCCCTTGGAAGAATTAATCATGCGAATATGATCCTTAATGATTGATTAAAATTTGAATGAGATATGAATGATCATATAAATGGCATCCATGGTCTCCCATCAAGGCGAATGGTTTTGTCACAATGGATTGTATGTTGGATATACCTATCCGAGGTGATAACTCCTACATACAGGTGTACAAGTATCGAGCTTTTTGCTTCTTGAATGAATAAAGATGTATGCGTAGTAATCCCAGTATTAATTCCTCAAATAAATGAGGCGGTATTGGATTTGTGCATAGCGAGTTCTATTCCTATTGACGGTTAATTGAATTGACAAAGGGTCTACATCACCTTAGGGGTGGTGGTCCTGGGTGTTAAAGACCGAATTGGAAAATGTAAGTTGGATTTGCAACGCGGAATGAGTTCTTGCTTCTTTTTATCCGAGTTGCAGTTAATCATATAATTGGAATGTAACAAAGGTAAAAGGGATATCTCAAATCTTGCTAGAGATATAACAACAAATATATCTCTTGATTTGAAAGTGAATAAAGGTATGAACTTTCAGAGTTTAAAAGACAAGACAACTTTGATACAAAATTCTTAATCAAGGTAGTATACATATATATATATATATATATACGCATTTTTTCTTATTCCATATTACCTTCATTAAACCCACTCAAATCTATTTTCAATAATAACTAGAAAAAAAATCATGGATTGGATTCATGATTAAGATGTAGTACTGGAAGTTGGACACATAATGTATGTGGTTGCAATATGTAAGTTTCCTAATGATTATGAGGATTGACAATTCAATAAACAATAATATAACAACCTAAGGTTTGCATGCTTCTGCAGTCTTGATCACTCAACGAGTATGCTTTGGAAGTAACATGTCTAAGATGATCGTAATTGTCAAGATCCTTTTTAAAATCGAAGAACATGTTTTGACAAACATGTGTGCTCTCAAAATTTAATCATTAATGACATGGTTCACTTTATTATGCAAAATGATGGGTCGATAAGAGATGATGTACTCAAATGTTTGAGTACCTTCCTAAACCAAAGACCTTTAGAGTTAAGATGAATATGGATATGATGAATGCCATCAATCTACTACATCTTCTCAATTATTTCATGAAGCATCATAATATTCATATTATATGAATGAGATGACACAAGAATAAATGTTGAAATACTATTATATTGAAGTCCCTTAAGGACATGTTCAATTTTAGAGATCCTTTACCTTAAGAAATGGTTATTTAAGTGTTAAGGAAGTGTACTGAAAGCATGGGTGTGACCCATGTAAGAAGGAGAGTCAAAGAGTTGATTGTACTTATGTAACTTCCATATATATAACATGCAAGGAGCTGGATGAATGCCAATATTGCAACAATTTGATATATAGATAGTATGATTTTCTAAACTATCTGAGATCCTTAGAGAAGGACTCAAATAGTGCTTAGGATATTCTACATTTACATACCATCATTGATATCAACTTACCTATTAGATAAGACTAAAGTCTGATATTTGTATCTCTTTCTTCTACTATCACTTGCTATTGGTTCCATATATTTTAGAAAATTAGAAAATTTGATCTTAAGGTTTAATAGTCATCCATATGGGAGTTGATGCAACTGTTGCAACAATCTCTCCATTGGATAGATAGATTTCATACTTTCAGTGGGAGAGCCCACAGTCGTAGAGAATGTCTCTATGATCTAGATATTATAATACATTTATTGTTTACTTCTAAGTTTGTTGGAAATAAACATACATTCTGGATTATATCTATCATAAAGACTTATGATATATATATATATATTTCAGATAGTATTCTAACATCTACAGGACTCTACTAATTAGAAAATTAATGAACAGTTTATTAATATTTTTTTAATACTGGAAACTAAACCTTAAAAGGTCAAAAGGAGGATAAAGATGATCTCGTAATGATATGATATCAAGCCTTGGACATATGTTTATTAATAGGATCAATAGAATAATAAGATGTTGAACTTTATATTGACTGAAAGTTCAAAACTTACATACTTTACTTTTGAATATTATATTCAAAGTAAAATGTATGATGCATCCTTCTCTATAAATGATGTTAGATGCACAAGCATTCAAATATCTCATACATATTAATGTATGCGGACCATCTATATTGTAATCAACATTAATGATATGTGATATGCATTGATGATTATTTGTGGTATGATATTTCTTCCTTAACCATTAGAAACCTTTGAAATTTTCAAAGATTTCATAATTTTGGTTGATAAAGCGAAGATAGACGGAAGATGAAAAGAATTTGATCTGACCTATGTAACCAGTACATATCGGATGAATTCAAGAAATACCTTATAGAGAAAGGAATATCATTCCTATCCCACTCCTCCTAATACACATCAACTCAATGGAGTTGTAGGGAGATGTAATTGGATCATGTCTGACATAATCTGATCAATTATTATTCTGATCATAATTACCTCTTAATTTCTGAGTATATGCAGCAAAAACTACAATATATATATATATATATATATATATATATATATATATATATATATATATCCTTAATGAGATTCTGACAAATTTGAACTCAAAAATCCTCATAAGCTATGGTTTGGAACCAAGCCTAGTGTTATATACTTGAGGATTTATGGGTTGCTTGGCCAGTGCCATAACATGGATGCAATAAAGCTAGTATCTAGTACTTGAGAGTGCTACTTCATTGGGAATATAAAGGATGGTATGGGTACCTACTTTATGACCTTGAGATTCTTGAAATATTTCATCTCTAAGGATATGATTCTTAAAGGATGGCTATCTTGAGAATCAATATAAGGATGAAGTATAGGGACTCATTGAATCCTAAGAGAATAATGACGCTCCTAGAATCGAAAACTAAAAGGACAATTAAAGATGAAACACACATGCTTCTTCAAATCAGTTTGAGGTTAGTAGGACCACCTAAAGGGTACTGATTCCGTGTATCAGATAAGTTTGACAATAATCAAACTTTATATGATGAAGATTTTGAAGATCATGACAGAGAAAGATGGATATGCGCAATAAAGTCTAAAGTAGATTTCATACACAAGTATTGTATATAGAACATTGATGATCTACCTATAAGAGTAGGACCCATTAGGTGTAAATGGATCTTCAATGAATGATGAAACTTGATAAGAAGGTGGAGACCTTGAAAATATGGCCCATAGTCAAGAGCTACACACAAAGAAAAGGCATCGCTTGCGATGAGACTTACTTTCTATTGACCATGCTTAAACTCATTAGAATATTGATAACTATAGCTACACAACTTGACTATGACATCTTCAAGATGGAAGTCAAGATTGCGTTCCTCTATGAATACCGCAACAAGGATATTCATATGAAGCAGCCACATGGCTTCATAGTTGAGGAAGGTAAGGTACATGCTCAAGGAACTCCATCTATGGACTAAAATAAGATTCTTGTAGTTGAAACATCATAATTGATGAAATTATTGAAACATCATATTTGATGAAATTATAAAGGTTGTGATTTCTGATAGAATATTGATAAACCACGTGAAGCTCAGTGAGAGTGCCATTGTGTTCATCATACTAAACGTAGATAAAATCCTAATCATTTGGAATGATATGAGGTTGATAATAAGTGTTTTATGATCTTATTATTCCACACCTTGAGATAAAATATCTTAAGGATGCCTCTTAGATCTTATTTCTAAAGTTGTTCAGAAGCTAATAGAAGAGGGCATTGGGAACATCACATTAGTAGTACATATTGGACATATTCCATTTAGAAAAAAGGAAAGTTTCGACCCCTTAAGATATGGTACCGACATATCTAAAGGAATTCATCTCAAAGAGTTGAGGATGTGAATGCTGAAGTTGCATGCTCTAGTGCATCTGCTATAAGAAGCTCGTCGTATGCTACATGTGTAGAAAAGCCAAATGTCTATCATGCAGTGGGAGTAGTAAACAGTTACCGATCCTACTATGGAGAAAAAACACTTAATTATAGAAATACCAACATCTTCAAATATGATAAGACATTAGATATAGTGATCTCAAAGGGTTATCTTCAAGAACTTAAGACTTTATAGATAGGGATCTAAAAGGTTTTACTTACAGGGGCCTTATAAGACTTAAGACTAGGTCTTAGTCTAGAGAAGATAGAGATCCGTAGAGATAAAGGTACTCTGATAAGGATATTTGAAACTACTTATTGGTTATAATAATTATTTAATTATAGTGTTAAAGACTCTGTAACTTCTTTAACAATTGAGTATTGGTTGCATAAGATGCAACATTCTTATTGGATGCGAGCACTGTTACTAGGAGATATGCAATTCTGTAATGGACTTGGCATAGTCACTTGGGAACAGAGTGATGACTCAGCTTACCAAGATATTTTTCTAAATAGCATATGACTAGAACATGAGTGTCGATTTAAAGATTAGCCCATTAATGGCTCTTTGGGCTAGTGCAAGATTGTTCAACATGCGAGCCCACAAGGATCCATTATGCAATAAATGTTCTTGCAAATCATTCCCCAATATGAAATAAAGAATAACTAATTTGCACAATAGGTCTCCTTGTACAATTAGAGTTATGTACCATGGTTATCTTAATAATCATATAGTTGCGGATTCAAATGTTGGAGACTGGTGCTTGGATGATATCTAATGAGTCAGTTTGAGGACTCATCAAGAACCGTCAAGTGATTGTTATGTAAGGATCTCCAATTTGAGAAGGAGATGTCTATCCTTCTCTAAAGGTTGATATCTGATAGACCTCTTGATGTAGGTCCTCTGCATATGAATAGAGATTCGGAGGTGTCAGATAAGTTAGGTCAAAGAGTTGACTTAAAAATGTGGAAAACCAAAGACATGTCTCGTATACGGTCATGATATAGGCATGCATCCTCTAACCGAAGACTAATGTATGTCTGAGTATGTACATTAGGCGAACCATTAGGTTGATGATCTAACCAAGGTCTATACACTGGTGAGCTAGTGTGCACTCGGGGGCATATGGGTAATACGATCTCTCAAATTGATCATATAGATTCTCTACTGAACCGGAAGATATGAGCTCATTCGTGAGATATGGGGATTAAATTCCATACATGGTTGTCTCATTTTGGAAGCTAATGATAAAACCATGAAGAAGACAATTCAAATATGATCTAAAACTTCGGGTTTATTCTAGGTCTTCCACTATAAATGATGTACGGATATAAAGAATACTCGATGGTGATGTGATCGTAAAAGATTGTATAAGAATGACACTTCCATTTCAAGGGAGTGATGGAACAAGTTTGGATTTTAGAGACTCCTCTTAGTAGATTGATAATCAGATCTTAGTACAAATGTTGAACATTGATCTAAATGTGATTGGATGCAATGAGAAGATTAGATTTATAGTTTGATTTGATCGAACATCTTTGAGAGGTTCCCGAGATCTGGATATGAGATATGGTCTCAATATCAAAGTCGTTATACATGAAATGTACCATCTTCATGTACTTATCTCCAAGTATTCATAGAGAAAGCACCTTGTTTTTAAAAGAATTGAAGAATATTTATATTATTGAATTATGTATCAGAGTATTGAAAATATTGATAATTAAATACAATTTAATTATCATGAATAATGTGAATATGATTCATGTTATTTAGATACATGAGAATAGTCATCCTAGATAATTAAATATGATTTAATTATCAAAGAGATGATTAATGTGGATCTCGTTAATCCTTAATAAACATGGATATTATAAATATGATTTATAATATGCTAGAGAGATTTATTTGTAAATAGAATTTATGGATTAAATGTTGATGTGAATTGGATTTACATTATACTGTTAATTGTAAAATTAATTTACAATTTATATTGGAGGATTGAATAAGATTCATAATTGTCAATGACATGATTGAAATTTCACAAGATAATTTGAAATTATCTTTGATAAATTTAATGCAACAAATATTGTTTCAAATGTAGATATATACGTAACAAATGTTGTGGCATATTTAATGAGATAATATATCTCATTATTCGAGGATATAAAACGCCTTACTAGAAATGGACGCACACCCTATATATGGAAGGTAGTTTTATCTCTTTCAAATTATTCTACAATAAATTTATTTAATATAAATTAAATTATCTTAATAAGATATATTTTATTTATCTTAAATTAGTTAGTTGTTGTAAATTAAATTAACAAATATCATGGCCATTGATTTTGAAATTAGGAGTTAATCTCGACCGTCCAATATGTTATAAAAGAAAGGGTAAGGATTGTCCTTTCCTTGAAAAACATGACTTCAACCCCTTGTGTTGAACTCTCTCTCTCTCTCTCTCTTATTCTCATATACACGTCCAAATAGGGATACAAACAGATAGATACAGATATGGATATAGGTGTTACTGTATCGTTATCCAATTTTGTATACGAATACAGAATCGAATACAGATATTAACAGATATTAAAACTACCTTACATATCCTTAAAAAAACAGATACGAATGTAAAACGGATACCAATCACATATGAGTAATGTTAGAAATTCTCTTTAGAATCAACTTAAATATATACGAATTTGATGGAAAACATATGATATAAATTTGCTAAATGTGCTTGTATCATAAAAATTATAAAAAAATATGGTAAAAGAAGGTATAGAATTATGTTATATATGGTTAAAAATAAATCTATGACTATATTTATTTATGAAAATGGATATACATATACGGATACGGATGTTGCAAATATCAAAACAATATCCATATCTATATCCATTTCAAAATGGATACGTATGTCAAAATCTGTATAAAACAGATACAGTAATGGATCAGATATGGATATATCCATAAACGGTTGCATTCCTATGGCCAAACTATTTATCTCTCTCTCAATATTGTGGTCGTCCACCTTATTGTCATAGAGAGCTCCGTCGTCATCACCATGTCATTTTGTTGTCGAAATGATTGCTCATGAGGAGGACCATCAATTTTGTGAGATGAAATCATGAGGTTCCTCGCTCGGATCTTCAACTTGGATAGTGAGAAGCACGCTTCTCATCCACGCGCCCGCAAATGCATTCATTGGATCGGACTTGAGACAGAAGGTCTCTTGCTTTAGAGACAAGCAATCATAAACTCGTTCCAAAAGGTAATTCTCTTACTCATTTGTGATCTTAATGAAATGATTTTA